>APFE030245849.1:324105-393918 GCA_000404065.3 Pinus taeda
AAATAAAAATCAACAGTAATAAACAGCCATTAAAACACATTAAAACACTGATATTTTTTGTCAACGTGACCCTGGAAAAACCTCCTACAACTCTTGGGGAAAACCAGTTTGAGAGCTCTTCTTTATTTCTGAAAAAATGTCTTTTTACAACAAGAAAATATTCAGCAAAAATCAGCAAGCAAATTTTTACAACTTATCTCAGCCTTGCTGAAAAACTTCCCTGCTGATACTCCGCAGCTCACTGTCTAGAAATCTCCCTTGCTCTCTTGCTCTCCTTCTCTCAATCTGCTCATGAAAGAATTGAATCGAATGTGATCTTTTCCTTATTTTCCTCCCTTAATATAAATCCAAGTGACTTTTGGGTGATCCCTAAATCCAATGACTGAAATAGATTTAGATCAATGGCTGAGATTAAATGCACATTTAAATCTCACTTTCTATTTTTTAATTCACCCACTTTAATAAAGACCCACTTAGTCATTTATTTCCAAAGTCACTTTTCCTTTCTAATTTTTCATTGACTTTATAAAAGTCAATTTAAAATTAGACTTAGTAACTTTATCACTTAAAGTCACTTTTAAATTAGATTTTAACTTTATAAAAATTATAAAGTCACTTTAGGAGAAAAATTAAAATCTTTTGGACACTTTTCAAAGATCAAAGCCTAAGGGAACCACCTGTCCTCCGATACCAAATTTCAACACAGATGAGGAGATCTTCTCTTCCACGCAGGTCAAACTTTACTTCTGCAGTTGCAGCGTCAGTTTTGGTAGCTTCCGACTTCATATGTGTGAGGGAGAGACCCTTTTCTGCACAGTAGAGAGAGAGAGATGTGATGAGATGAGTGAGTCAAAACAAGGAAAAGTCCTCCTATAATTATACACAACGTTGGTGTTTGAATAGATGCGACTGTTGGGCTTCTGAACCTACATGAGTTGTAGGTCAGCTTGATCATAATTCCATAATCAAAATAAATTCATATCTCCATGAATACTTATCAGAATCGGATGATCTTTATATCAATCCTACACCTCTCGACGAGGGGAATCTAATAAAAATATTATCGTCCATGAATGAAATGACTCACATGAGGTTTTTCCCTAGTTGCCAATTTTTACATTATCCTTATTTTCCTGCAACAAGACTCCTGAAATAGTGTGTTATGAAGCAAATGAAAAGACTAGGAATTATTTTGAGAAATAGGGGATTTAGCTATTTCTGATTTAATTTCTTCAACATATTGCTTGCCTACAAGTGTCCACTTGACTTCACTGTTCTTCTTTAACATGTTGTTAATTACGCTTGAGATTTCAGTAAAATTTGGAATGAATCCTCGCAAAAAATTTACTCTACCAAGGAATGACTGGACCTCCTTTTTACTTTTGGGTAACTCAAGCTTTTGTATTTCTTCAACCGTCTTTGTATCAATTTGGATGCCATCTTTAGATTCTATATGACCCAATAGCTTTCCCTCCATAGCAAAATGTGATTTTTGGGGGTTCAGTGAAATACCAATTTCTTTGCATTTCAAAAATACTTGCATGAGATGTTTTAAGTGCTCCAAATTACATATTGAATATACTATGATATCATCTAGATAGACTAACACAAACTTATTCCCCCCCCCCCCCCCCAACAAATTATATGTCCATTGCCCTCTTAAATGTAGTTCCTGTGTTCATTACTCCAAAAGGAAATTTGGAGTACATGAGCATTCCCCATGGCATAGTAAAGGTTGTCTTTTATTGGTCTTCCAGACGCACCAATATCTGATTGTACCCTAAGAAACCATCTAACATTGAAATCCTCTATGAACCAACAAAACTTTGCAAAATATGCTCTATCTTAGGTAATGGGTAATTATCATTTAATGGCACTTTTTTTAGATTTCTGAATTCCACATATAGTCAAATCTCCGCATTATTTTTCCTCAGTGGTACAAGGTTAGCAACCCATTTTGAAAATCTCAAGGAAACTATAATCTTAGCATCCAACAACTTTTTCACCTCTTTCTCTATTAATGGTAGCAGTTTTGGATTTATTCTCCTTATTTTTTGCTTGAAAGGCTTTTCATTTTCCTTTAAGGGTATAGTGTGTTGAATTATACTTCTATCATCGACCCTTAAATATTCATATTTTCATGCAAAGGCATCAGAAAAATATTTTAATAAAGCAACATATTTCTCCCTCTACTCATTTAAAGAATTGGAAACTTTGACAACTTTAGGCTATTTTTATGTGCCTAAATTATTGTCCTATAATTCATTACTATCAGGCTTCATCTTTGGTTCAACATCAAAATCATTGTTTTCAAATAATTTTTCCAGAGCCATTAACCCACTAGGCAAGAAATTATTGTTTACCTTAATTATTTTTTGGTCACCTATAACATTTAAAAAATCATATGTATCAGCCTGGTTACCTGAATCTCTATCTTCATCAATGGGATTGTTGGAAAAATCATCGGTCATTTCCAAAAATATCTATATTTGTTTATCATATTCAATGGCATGCTTGTGTTTAATGTTGTTTAGAATGGAAGGTTTATATCTCATTTCTATTTCATATTTTTTCTTTGGGTAAATAGGAATTTTGAACATACTTGCTGCGCTAACTAGTGAATCAACAATGTAGTTTTCTTATCTATAAATTACTAAAATTTTGGGTTTGACAATGAAATTACCAAATAATTCCCAAAATTCATTTCTATAAGCTCTCATCCTTGGGTGCTTTGTCTGATATACCCCTTTAACCTGATTTATAATTAGCTCTGAGTCCCCGGAAATGCGGATCCTTTTAGCTCTTTCTCCTTTAGTATGTTCAAACTGATGAATAAAGCCTAATATTCAACTACATTATTAGAAAATTCAAAATATAACTTGAAAGAATACACTTGAAGACCTCCATCTGGTGTAATGATCCATATAGCAGCTCTTCATCCCTCTTTGCAAACAGCCCCATCAAAACGCATGCTCCATGTCTCATTTATGTCAATTACTTGCTCATTTTCTACTTGAACTTGATATTCCACTTATTGTTGATTTTCTTACTCCAAATTTAAGTCATTATATAAAATTTCTAACCCCGAATCAGTATCTACAACATAAATAAGATGATTTTCTGGTTCAACTTTACTACTTACCACATATTTCATTTTAACCTCTATGTAGAGTCTCCTTATTTCTCCAAAAACAAGGATGGAGGCATAGGTCATGTCCATTTGCAAAGTATTACCCACTTGGCTACCCAGGAATGAGAAATTAACATTTTGAACCTTGGTGGTATATTTTCCACCACAACATCCATCACAATACTCTTTGCTAGAATTTGAGTCAATTTCACAACCAGATCTTTAATCATCCCTAATCATTGTATCTTTCTTGAATCAAATGAAAAGAAAATCTTTATAAGGTCTAGTGATATCCAGCCCTAAATTATCGATAACAATCTTGGGTATCAAATTGTGTGAAGCCCCTTAATCAAGCACTGCATTAATATGAAAAACCATATCATGAATGTTAAAACTGACATAAAAGGGGGTCACATCTTGAATCATTTATCTCAGTAGCATGAGGACCAAATAGGTGAATCATCTTGGATATTAAAAGAATCCTAAGTATTGATATTTAGTGTTCGATCAGTTGGTGATCCCTTTATCATCTTGATAATTTGTTCTTTATAATGCATACTCATTAACAATTCAACAAAAGGAATGGATATATTAACTTTTCCTATCTCATTTTCCAAACTGAAAGAAGACTGAAATTTTTCCAAATCCTTCACATTTCATTATTTTTTTCCTTCATCACCCTTCTTAGATGTATCCTTCTTTGATTCCATTTTTTTCTTAGATTCCTCTGCTTTCTTAGGCTCAATTTGTTTCTGCTCAATTGCAGCTTTTACTGGATGACGTTTAGCAACAACTACTTTTCTACCTCTGAGGTTATATTGTTTCTGGAAATCAACAACAGAATTATTGTACCCTTGCTGATATATTTTTTATTCAAACATCAATTGATTACCATCCCTTTCTTCTAAACATTCAGCATACCTATCATGCTCCTATTTAGTTAGAAATACCTGAGTTTCTTCATCATCAAAACAATTAATCTGATGTTATTCAGTTTCTTCATTATCTTCCTCATCAACAAAATTTTTAGGAAATGGATGTCTGACTATTTGTTTTTCATCTAGATTCTTTTGACGAAACTGAGGTCCAAGTGGCCTTCTAAAATTTGGATTTCTAACTTGGGGTTGAGGTTCACCCCCAGGAGGGGATAACTTGTCAACCAATTTCTCCGTTGTCTTTAACATAACACCAAATTTAGTATCTAATGAAGAATATGGTTCATCCTTAAATGCTACCCTTCTCTCAACCCTCATCTTTTCCTTTTTAGCCAACAAATTTGCTTCCACTCCAATAGCCTTATTTTTCATAGCTTCTAATGTAGCAGGATTTCTTTCTCTCAATTAATAAGCTAGCTCAGCATCAAAACCAACAGGATAGTGAAGCATGGCTAAACCAAGGGGGTTCTATATCAGTTGGGATTGAACTATAAACCCTATTGAAACTAGCAGAAAACTCCTAAATTGTTTCCCCTAGGCTTCTCTTCAAATTCTCATATTTAGCCAAGATTTGCAAAGGGTTTTTCTTCACCTCCCATCTAGCAAGGAAAAGTTGCTCAAACTATTGAAATTTTGCAATGTTTCCTGTTGGAAATCCTCTAAACCATTTCTTAACCTCCCCTGAGAGACTTTGTGCAAAATTCTTAATTTAACATCTTCATGATCTACTTCTTCCAAATCTATGAATTCATTTAATTTATCCACATGTTGTTGAGTTGTAAGGGGCCCTGTCCCATCAAACTGAAGTAAACATTGACCATAATTCAGAGTAAGATCGTGTAGTGGAGCTTGGAGATTAAGAGGGGCATATCTAGCAGCCATGGTTGTGTGACATGAAGTTGAACCAACACTAGGAATTTGGAATGCAAATGACAAAGGAAGTGAAATTGTTGTTGTAATAATTGATGAAAGGGGTATAGTAGATCCAACAGAAATAGTTGGAATGGAACGTATGGAATGAAGAATGGAAGTTAAATAGGTGGAGAACAAAATGGTGGGACAGAAAACTGAAATGTGGGATATTTAGAAATAGCTACTTGAAGTTGATGAACCAAATGCTCTAATTTGTGACATTGTAACCAAATATCTTTGTCTTCTTCTAAAACACTTAATCCTTGAAAATTAGTGTTAGTAATATAAGATTTAAATATTATTTCATCAAGGACTATTTCTGAAAAAATAGACTCTAATTTTGACCTAAATAAAGTATGCTCGAATTTTAGATCAAATTGAATGCCTTCAATAGATTTTCTCTTTAGGTAGAGACAAAGACTTTTCTAAAAGAATGGTACATGTTTCTTTTGTAGCCTTCCTTTTCCTAAAGAGTTTTTCTGAGCTTTTCAGGATCTCTGGTGGGATTTGGTTTGTTCCTTGTGTAAATTCTTCTACACGTCATAATTTCCAATAAAATCACCTCAAATTTTGTATTGTGGAGTCGCCAGAGAAAATAGAACAGTCGATGTTGTTATCTAACGTTTTGTTTGCCCTCAAAAAGTAGATTCTATCATTAAAAAAATTATGGCGAAGATATACTTTCATGCCCCCAGTATGGTCACCAATATGTTAGCACTCAGAAAGTTTCTTGGTTGTAAAAGAAAGCTTCCTAAGATAATCTTTTCAAACCAATCTTGCAGATTGAAGGCTAGCCCCTTCAATCTAGAGAGGGCTCTCTCTGGCAACCTAATCACTAAGCTTAGAAAATGGTTGTGTCTTTAAGCAATGGCTAGATTTTTAGTATGGTCTTTCGGTTTTGAGTGTGGTGGTTTGGATGAAACAAGTAATCTATTGGGAAATGGATTCAACCAATCAAGTTTCAGATTTAGACACCAAGATCTTGACTATATGAATCAAGATGGATAGAGGAAGGCTAGATGGCAGAATGTAGACATGTCAAACATCTTATGAATGGTAGTAAAAAAAGAAAACAATCCACTATAGCAGGGCATGAAACATGAATCCTACAAGCTTTAGGAGAAATAGTGCAGATGCTTAAACCATATGAACCAGAGAATTAACTAATGAATTATGTCACATAATCTCATTCAAACATCAGAAGGTAGAAATTGAATGATATCACATAGAAAGGAAACTATCATAGTAGAAGAATTAATTGAGCTTAACATCACAAGAATCTATGTATCATGAACATAATCTTCTAGTCCTTTGGGTACTTAAAAGATAACAAATTGATCACAAATAGCAAAAATACTATTTTTGTTTCCAAATTCAACCTTTTTCCCTCCTTTTTGATTTATTATATAGGAAAAATACATAAAAGTTAAGATCCACAAAGTCTGGTAACATAACTATAAAATATTTACACTATCTTAGAGTTTAATTTACAAAACATAGTTAAAATCTTATCCTTCTAGCTATTTGGATCTCTATTTGTCACTTAAACGTTGGTCAAAGCATCTAAAAATTGTTGTACGCATCCTCTGCATTCTTCTGGGAAAAGGACGAGTAATGGCTGAAGTGTAGGTATGGAAGTGTTCACAACCTTGTAGGATTTGTATCTAGAACTTTAACTCACCTACCTCCTTTGTAGCAAAACTAATACATGAACCTTTGAAATCTGTTGAAACTGTGCAACTATACTATGTAACTATTTACACTCTTTATGGCCCTTCTTTCTTGTGTTGACTCACATTTCTTGCTCTCTTTTAGCTACAAAACCTTTATGACATATTACCATAACATATCAAAAATAAACTAGCGGTCAAAAAGATAGAATGGAGCATGCCAAAACACTAAGGTAAAATTAGGGTTTTTTCAACAAAATTAGGGTTTCAAATATTGCTTTGTCAATGAGGTAATTTGATCATTCTTCTATAACTTTTGCAGCTTGAGAAAGGAGGTTTAACTTGTCTTGACTTCTTTTCATCCTTCTATTACCCTTTTGTATAGTTTTTCTAGCTTCTAGAGCTCCTTTTCCTTTCCTACCTTCATACTTTGTTTTCCCTGTTTTGTATCCTTTTTCTTTCCCTTTGAAGACGTCACATCCTCCTCTTCATCAATTATCACTGGTTCCTTTAGCTTAGGATTAAGCTATTCTTTAAAACCCAATATTAATTTATTTTTAGGATGAGTATGGGGTTTCCTATATTAAACCCTAAGCTTTGTTCATGTGTCTTCGTCCTCTATTTCCATACTCGACTTGCCTTTCTCACTTTTTTCTGCTTTATGCTTTACCTCCTCTTTTTCTGACATTTTTGTATGTTGTATTCTTGTTCTCTTTTCATATACCTTAACCTTTGGTTCCTCGACATAGTTTTTCTCAACAGACACATGATTGGACTCTGCCTCTATTTCAAGGGTTAGGGTTTTAATAGGAGTTTTAGCCTTACCCTTTCTTAATCTTCTAGGTGAAGGGTTTCTCCATGTCCTCTGCCTCAGGGTTTGTATTTTCTTAGTTAACTCATGTATATACAGCATCTTAATCAGGCCATGGTGACATATATCCTGAGGTAACAGTTATGTTTTGGTTTTGGCCTTAGTGGATATTTTAAGTAGACTTTGATGTAACAAATAAGGTAAGCTCATCTTTGCAAAACCAGCAAAATGACATATTGACCTCATGTGATAAAGGTATATTTTGGAATACCTTCCTTCACATGTAAAAAAGAGATTCACAATCTTCAGAGCATTAGAACATTCAGGCTTCAACATCTTCTCAGGGATTCCCATGCTCCAATTAGGGTTCTGATATTCTCCCTTCAGAGAAAAAATAAATTGAGATCCACATTCTGCATCATTCGCTTCTTGAACCACTTCTCACCCTCGATGGGCAACCCCGTGGCTTCTACTATTGAATCTTCAGTGACTGAAAACTCCATTCCTCTCATATAAGCTTTGTTTCCATCAAAAGAGTGAACAAATTATAACACCAACTCAGATTGTAACCATCAAACTGCTAGAAAATCATCTCCCATCCTACATTTCTAAATAAAGTTGCAACTTCATCACAAACCTCAAAACATACTCCATTTGGTTCAAATCATCTCACATGACTTGAATTTCCCATTGCTTAACTGAGAAAAATTGAACACTCTGCCACGCGCTATAAAAAACTGCTAAAATTTTCATTGTTTGTTGTCAACCAGTCACCTGGGTTTTACAAAAATGGCTTATTTGTGCACAATTTTGGTTTTAACCCTCCTCTCCAAACCTTTTTTAATGTTTTGAAACTGCCTCAAACCATCACATCAAGTCACATCACATACTAGGTTACATGAAAGAGCCTTAAAGATTTTAAAATACCTTAAATGATAGCATAAAACTTTATTTATTTTTTTAATTTTGCAAGCGCTACAAAAATATTTCATAGCACCACCTCCTTTTTTGGCATCCGATAGGTGTTATATTTGGGTAAAAGAAATTGCATGACAAAAACATATTTCAAAACATGTTCCTTAATCCTTATTCCACCTTTTCACACCAAACTTTAACCTAATCCTATACTTAATCCCACTTTGCTTGTAAAACTCCGAACAATATAACCCTTTCTTGAAAGTACAAACTTGGTGCTAATAGGGTGCTTGTTTGAGATCGTACAATGCTTTCTTGAGTCTGCACACATGAGACTCCTGATCAAATGTCTCAAAACCTTCTAGTTGCTCGATGTACACCTTCTCCTCAATAACCCCATTGAGGATTGTTGTTTCTACATCCATATGATGGATCTTCCACCCCATTTGCGCTGCTAGTGTAAGAATTGATCTAATGGATGAGTACCACATTACAGTAGTAAATGTCTCCTCATTTTTAATTCCCTAAACTTTAGAGTACCACTTGGCCACAAATTTGGTCTTATACTTCTCTATGTTTCCATTTTTTTCCTTATTCACCTTGAAGATCCATCTCGAACCCACTACTAATTTATCAGTTGGTCTTGGTACCACTTCCCAAAAACTTTTCTTTACAATGGATTTGTATTCTTCCTCCGTTCCATCAAACCATACAGGTTTTTCTACGACTTCCTCAAAACAGGATGGCTCAATCTCTTCCTAGTATTTTTCTGCCTTCTCTTAGTGGTTATGTCAGCTCAAGCTTCTTCCTTGATTTTTTGGGGACATGAAAGTAAACAAAGACTCAAAAATCCTAAAGTGTGAAACATCCAGCTTCCTCCCTGAGAAATCCTCCTCTGGTGTAATCATACCAGGAATATGATGAGGACTATGGTTCTGTAAATAGGTTGTTGTGTTACATGCCTCAGCCCACAAATGTAGAGGTAAGCCTTGGTCATGCAACATCACCCTCATTACTCCAATGCTACGGTTCTTTCTCTTAGCCACCTCATTCTGCTTTGGGTTGTGGGGTGTTGTCAACTCTTTTTGAATGCCTTCTTTCTCACATAAATTCTTGAATTCATTTGACACATACTCACCTCCATTATCGCTCCTAAAATCATTCACCTTCTTATCGGTTTATTTCTCAACTAGTGCGGCCTTGAATTGTACGAACTTGGAAAATTTATCATCTTTCTTCCTCATGAAGAAGATCCAGCACTTCGGAGAAAATTCATCAATAAAAATGACAAAGTATTTTTGTTTGGCAGTGGAGGCTGTCGAGAAAGGTCCACAAACATCAAAGTGGATCATTTCCAAGGTTGCATGTGCTTTTTTGTATCGATCATGAAATGTGGATGTTGCATACTTCCCCAAGGTACATCCTTTGCATACATCTTGTTGCTCAAGCGCTCCTTTTGGGAGGTCGGTGGTTATTTGTTGCATAATCTTCAAGGCGTCATGATGAAAATGGCCAAGTCTTATGTGCCAAAGTTCATCGACATTGTGGGCCTACACTTTCTCCGCCTTAGTTCTTAATGCAGCACAGTCTTCCACATCTATCTTATATAGGTTCTTCACACGAACCTCAATCTGCTTCACTTGTCCCATGGCTATGTGTCTCAAGAGTTTTTTCCCTTTATTGAAGATCACATCATAACCAGAGTCTTTCAAAACTACAACAGAGATGAGATTTTTCTTTAGACCTGGAACGAATATGACATCCTTAAGCCTGAGAGGGGAGCTTGACTTCCTATGAAAGGTGACTATACCAATCCCGGTCATGTTGTACCTTTTATCATCCCCTAGATCAATGTGCATACAGAGATATTTCTCCTACAGGTCACTGAAACAATCTCTACACCATGTCATGCGAAACAAGGCACCTGAGTCCAAGTACCAAAGGCTCCCCATCATTGTGCTCGCCATGCATTAAATAAGAGTAAATTCAAGCTCAAACTATGAAGCCAAGGCTTCACCTACCACTCCTCATGAGGTCTTCTTGCTTTCATTTTTGTGTGGACACTTCATGGCATAGTGGTTGAATTCATGACAATGGAAGCATTTAAGTTTGGACAAAACTTTCTTCTTGCCCCTTGACTGGATTTTGGTTTGGATTGAGCCTTCCCTTTTCCCTTCTTTGTCTTTCCAGCCAAAGCAATTTTTTCTTCATCCTCACACTTGGATGAAGTCTCATCTCTGATATTCTGCCTTATTTCCTCTTGTACCAAATCGAACCATAAGCGCTCCCAATTCGGTAGTTTCTCCCTCCCATTCACCAAATCTTGATAGTTAGCTCTTGGGAAGTCCCAGAAGGGTTAGGATTACCAAGTCTTCTTCACAAAAATTAACAATGACCCCGCCAATTTTATCACGACATTGTGTGAACTTTCTCAAATATTGCAAAATTGTGTCATTCTTCTACATCTTGATACTTTGAAGTTTATCCTTGAGTGCCAACTTCCTGTGATCACTATTATTCTCGAACAATTATGTCAGTGCTTTCCACATTGCGAACTGAGTTTCTTTTCTGTGGATATTTGAGACAATGTGATCCCGTACTCCCTCCAAGATTATTCTCCTTGCCTTGGATATATCTTTCTTCCACTTAGCAAGGTTCCAAGCATCAGATTATGGTGGTTTTGCAACATTTGTCTTGATGTATTCTAGCAATCCATTGTCATCCAATATAGCCTCCATGCAATCCTTCCATGCACCAAAATTATAGGTGTCTTCCAAGGCATACTCTAACCTTAGTCCATTGAATGCCATCTTCTCAGCTACGAGGAAATCTTGTTGCACTAAGCTCCAAATGCAAACCTCCTAAGAAACAACTTTGAAATTCTTGTTCTAATGTGAATCATTCTATGATACCATGTAGAAATTATGGTGTATATTTGCAACTTGCCATGAATTTTTAATCAAAATCACAAGACGCAAACCTACTCTACTACTCTGCGGACATTAATTCACAATTTAGAACAAAAATTTCAGACATACAATAAGAAATCACACACATGCAAATAGTATTTTTCCTCAAGAAATCAATCTACTAACTACCCCAATGCCTGCATGCATTAATATGATGAATAGAGATGTATTACAATTGCTTTGCTCAATTGAGCACAACCTGCAAGTGAATAACATATATCTTTTCTCATTGAGAAGCTATGACCTAGACTTAGTCAATTTCTTCCTCTACTTGAGCCACTATTTCCTTGCGCAATTCCTTAAGAACTGAGGCCCCTATTATTTAGGCATTTCTCCAAAATGGATTGCGGAATTCCCAAGGTTGATTATATAGTTGCATGCAACACCTGTACACTCAAGACTAGTCTACAACTAATGTTACACTGCCTTGGAATCTCCACCACAATTGGGGATCTTGAATTCTTTGCATGCACTAGTTATTTTGGGTTGATTGATCAGTTAATTGGATGATCGTTGAGTTTTACTAAAGCCCCACTACACAACTAACCTTCCACTAGTTCCTCCAATAGTTGGAACTAGTTTAATTGAAAACGACTTGAGATCACTAACCTTGATTGCTACAAATTAGCAATCACACATTCTTAATTGAACTCTAACTCCTCCAACTCGAATTTAATGAGTAAATTGGGTGACACAATCCATGTCACATTATTTGACTACATCCAAGTTGTATGCTGATGTGGAAATTCAATTTTTTCCAATTTAATAAAGGGAAAATCAAATTGAGAATTTCTTGTTGCATTTTTCAACAAGTCCTAGGTGAGGCAAGGACTAACAAGACAATGAATAGATGAACTCATTTCAAAATTTATTAGTAACATTTTCCTTATTAGTTTTTATTTTATATTTATTCTTACCTCATATTGTAGTCATTTTCCATTTGACTATGAATTCTTTTCTATAAGTTGCTTATATATAAAGAAAGGCTATCAAAATGTTTGATTGACATTGAATTAAATAAAAGTTTTAAGTATATGTTGAAGTATGAAAGTTATTGGAGGAGTTGAGTAGCTATGTTATTTTCAATCCTTTATTTCTTTAATAATTTTTGCAACAATTTAAACTTCATATACATGAACTTTGTTGTAATGTATAGACCCCATAGAAATAAATAATTGAGTGGAGTTGACTAAAGAATTTGGTGGGATTCAATATGAAACATGCTTCAAAATAATGTGTATTATTCATGATACAATCTTCAAAATAATGTGTATTATTCATGACGCAATCACTATTATCTTTGTATAGTAATAAAAACATAGAAAATTATACAAGTCATTTTAGTCTATTGTAATCAACCTTGATTAATATGTTCATAGGTTGAAGAATAGGTTGAAAATCAAACATATTAACATAATACCATAATTAAGACCAAAACAACATCCCCAAAGGATGAAGAAATAAGGGTTGCAAGCAATGAAACAAATCTTTAGAGATGTATGGACAAATATAACTAAACATTATAATCTTTTGAGTATGGATAAATATAACTAAATATTATAATCTTTTGTTTTTCGAAATGTTTTTCATAGCAAAATTGTAGTAAAACTTCATGCATATTTTCGCCTTTATTATAATGAGGTTAGATTAACACTAGCCTAATTATATTTGGAATAAAAAATTTCTAATTAATATGATGGGTTTTTATATTTACAGTGGTTTTTTTAAAATGTTTCATCGTTGGTTAGCTATATGCATGATTTACAATATTATATTATAAAATCTTGTGGGTTTCATTTGACGACCCTAATCTGAAACTCTTACCAACTAGTGATCACGTGACAAACAACATCTTACTTTGATCTTAGAGATTAATGTAATCATTTAAATATGAAAGATATTTAGGCAATTGAATAAATCAAAATGTAACATTAAATATTTTATTTTTGAATTAAAAATCGTATTACCTTCTAATCAATTAGGTACATGTAGACTAATAAATTGGCTTGTTCATTCCCAAGAGGATACTCACCAGATCCAGAATCATGATACAAGTTAACTTGAGATTACATGAAAACTAATGGATTTTGATTGATTTTCCCTAACCAAACCAATCAAAACCAAACCTTGAAGACTAGAACCCTAAAAATTGACACAACCCATACATTTATGTCTATCTTGGGTATTGATCCCAAGAATGATCATGGATCTTTCGAAAGATCCTTCTTTTCCTTGTGGACATCTGTCCACCCTGAGGAATTGCCAAGAACAGATGAAGAGTATAAAATGAGTATGTTTCCTTGAGTCAATTCCAATTTTGGGGAGATTGCAATTGTATTTGCTTCCTTATCACTATCTAAGTGATTTGATTCATGGCAATGTCCATTCCCCCTCATTGACAAAGCTAAAACCATAGTTATGTCTCTTGCAGCTCCATTTGAAGGGTGGACAACAGCAGCTGAAGGATGAGATGGCATTGCATGTGGCTAAGTTGAGGTTGACCGACTCTATTTATTTAAAGAGGTTTTTTGGTGTTAAGAGTTATCTAGCTAGTTTGTTGTAGATTTCTTAGATTTCATTGAAACTTTTGGGTCTTTCCATACTCGGGTCTTATTCTTGACATCTGAAGGAGGAAAATGTCCTTGAGAATATGGGACAGACATTTTGAATATGACCATGCTATTGACAAATCGTATAGTGGAAAGTTGTATTTTCATAGTCCATCAACTGCGAAAAATCATGCCCTTTGAGTGGAGGGGGATTTTATCATTTTGAATATGATCAAGCTATTTACAAATCCTACATTGGAAAGTCATATTTTCGTAGTCCATCAACTACGAAAAAAGCATGCCCTTTAAGTGGATGGGGATTTTATTCGGCAATGCTTTGGTGAGACTTATTTGGACACATGTGGGCAAATGTAACAATATACTTCTCCATCCTATCTATGTCTACCTTTATGAAACGGTTGAGTGAGTTACCCACTCCAGCTAAGATATCTAGATGTAGCAAATGAATGGGCATATTCAAGAGTCTAACCCAAACTAGCATGGATAGAGATGGCATAGACGATTAAAATCGTTAAACCATGGCTTCATGCAAAGCCCAACTTGACCCAAAAGCCATGGTCCTTTGTTAAAAAACCCTATCAATCTTGTAGATCCTTGAATTTCACCACAAAGAAACCCTTTAAGAAAAAAATATATATATCTACATTTAAGGTCCAAGTCTTATGCACCCATTCTCAATGCTCTGATGCTAATGGCCAAAACCCATTAAAACGAAAAATAACAACATACTACAAGAAATCCATGCTAGATTTGTAAGAGTGAAGGTGATGCACTTTGATGGGATATCCTCCACCTGATTCACAATGAAGGCAAGCCCCGAGAGCTCTTTATGTGTCAGATGAATGGGCCTTGGCTTGAGGGCATCCCTAAAGGACTTAAGACTTAGAAGTAGAAGGTGCACCCCTGCCTATGGAACCTTTGTTTAAACTTGAAACGGGAGAGATTGAAGTGTCCTTGGCAATGTCGTAACCATTGCGTGAATGTCCCTCCTGAAGTTCCCTGCCTCCACGAAGGAGTTGCACAAAGACGAAAGGGATTCTTATCTGATCTTGAATCCCGGCAACAAACATAAATACTAATTCAGTTTCTTTCAATTGAATGCAAAAAGCTCCACTAAAGAAAGACTTGATAAACACTGTAAATTGTAAGAGATATGGAGCAATGACTTCAACCTGGGTGCAGGAAGAACCCTGCAGCAAAAGAAATTTCCCAATATTTACCAAATCTGAAGCAAGAGCATGAGAATGAGTAAGATTCCAACTAATGGCATAGTTCTTACGCAAATAATCTCTCAAAAACAAAGCGACGGTTGAAGACATTGTGGTTTTCATTATGATATTGAAATATTTTTATAAACCTATCAAATATAACATTAAATATTTAATTATTATTAATATTATATTAATGATTTAATATTTGGATATACTTTTCTACTTACAAAGTTATATAATACAATCTAAAAGTAAATAAAACTAATAAAATACCATTGCATTTGCAATGCACAATTATCATATACACATGTCAATGCTTTAATATCATAGCAATGCAATGAGGATTTGGTGAAAAAATGCATGTGTTCTTGTCTACACTATAACAAACTCGCATTGGTACATTCTTATCAAATAAGCATCAATACAGTAAAATATTTATACATCGATGCAAAACAATTACCATGTGCACCAAAGCCCCTATGGTTAGCATACACATTACCAAAACCAAGGATTTTCTAGCCCTGTCATCTACCATGATTACGTAGTGGTGGGTTGTTGAGTTACAAATACATCAATGCCCCCCAAGTATACAAGCATTGTCAAAGAGATGACTTTTTTTTAAACTAATGTGCACAATGCACATTTGTACATGCATCAATGTGCTCACATCCATACTACAGAAAGCCACTTTTGTTCATAGTACACTAATGTAGTAGATATGTTAGAGCAATGATGAAAAAATAGCCTCTCCTAAAACCTTCACACATTAAGAAAATTTTAATTTTAAATAAATTCTACATTTAAAACTTTTGCACTCGTCGCCAAATATCATTACAAAGGTTTATAGGGCACATTCATAGATCATGTCACACTTAACCTCCACTACACCTTGTTTTCCTAACAATGTGTGAAGTTATTTTGTTATTCCAAACAAAACTTTAAGCTATATTTTCTCATGCACTATTCTATGAAAAATAATCTAGATCAAGTGTCACGCTATGGGTGATTTCCTTCCATAGTTTTATAAATGCAACCACTCATTTATCAAATTGTTTTATATATATTATCATCACCTCAAACAACCAATAAACAAACAAAAAAAAAATTGGATTCAAAACGATAAGATATATTATTGTTTATTCTAAAAAATTATAGTCTTGTATAGTCTTGTTTATCTACTTTGGGTAGAAACTATTACAAAATATGTCCATTAGTCTATATTTGAATAGTTAATGTGAATAAAACTTATTAATAAAGCATTGTGACTAAGACCAGCCTAGATCCATCTTAACCCTGGATCTATCAAGTGCTAAGAGGGATCAAATCTCTCTTATGTGCAAACATCTTTTCTTAGTGCAAAACTTGAGGAAAGTTTTGCACCTCAAGAGATTTGATCCATCTATGCACTTGATAGATCCAGTGTTAAGATGGATCTAGGCTAGTTTCAGTCGTGCACGATCAAACAATATTTGTTGAACATCTAATTATTCTGATCATTTTAAATATGCTAAATATGCCTAATATTAATTTAGTCAATTTAATTTTAAATTTTTCAATTACCTCAGTTTGTTAAAATGATAGAGATTGTTAATAACTTAAATGATAAAAAATGATGAATTAAAAATTTTGAATGCAAAGTGACAATATAACAATGTTGAATGATAGAAAATGTGAATAATAAGAATGTAGTCAATTACAAGTAGTCTTCATTGTGATAAATCTCAAACTATTTTCTTTTATTGTTCTTATTGTCACACTTACTAGTTTTGTCATCTTTTCATAATGATCATATGAAAGGGGTAGTTGAAATCATAAACCATTCAAATATTTAACTGAAGTGATTAGAGTAAACGTCGTACCTTGTCTCTCTTACTCTCCAATATTAATAGAAGCTTTCTTCAAAGTCAAATCATTGTGACTTATGGAGTGTAAAACCCTAAGTAATTTCCATTAGTAATTGTTTTCTATTACCTCGCTCAAATGTAAAGTGACCAACAATGTTGAATGGTGGAAAATGGGAATAATAAGAATGTATCCCATTACAAATAGCTTCCAATTTCAAGAAGCAGACATTTCAAGCAAGTGAACATTTTATTTTGGATGAAAACTCAAGTATTTTATTTATGGTTGAATTACTGTGACACAAAAGTCAATGCACATCATCAATAATTTTGTTGTGCGTACATCATACATCTAGTTCCATCAAATCATAAATCAATATCTACATTGAATCAATGCATCTAGTGCAAGCAATCAAATAAGATTAGAAATCAACATCTACACTGAAATCAATGCATCTAGTGCAAGCTTTCAAATAGGATTAGAAATTAACATCTACATTGAAATCAATGCATCTAAAGCAAAAAAATCAAATAGGATTAGAAATCAACATCTATACTGAAATCAATGCATCTAGTGCAAACAATCAAATAGGATTATAAATCAACATCTATTGAAATCGATGCATCTTGTGCGAGAATTCGAATAGGATTAGAAATAAACATCTACATTGAAATCAAATCATCTAATGCAAGCTTTCAAATAGGATTAGAAATCAACATCTACACTAAAATCAATGTATCTAGTGCACGCAATCAAATAGGATTAGAAATCAACTACAATGAAATCAATGCATCTATTTCAATGAAAAGCCAAAATATTCATGACTTTCTAAATCCAAATTCTATATCTATATTGTCTATGTGTCTCTTTCTCTTTCCCTCTCCACGTTTTGTGTCTATCTCCCTCCCTCTCTCCCCATCCATCTCTTCCCATCTCTCTCTCTCTCTCTGTCATATATATCTATAACTCCCTCCATCTATCCTTATTTATCCTTCTATCTCACTCCCCCAAACATGTCATGCTCTCTCTCTCCATATCTCCCATCCTCTCCCTCTCTTTGTCTCTCTCTTCTTCTATCCATCACCCCCTCCCTCCAT
The DNA here is from genome assembly GCA_000404065.3 of Pinus taeda. Taxonomy (NCBI): domain Eukaryota; kingdom Viridiplantae; phylum Streptophyta; class Pinopsida; order Pinales; family Pinaceae; genus Pinus; species Pinus taeda. The sequence goes on from APFE030245849.1 coordinate 342,168, forward strand.
CTATATCTCCCTCTATCTCTGCTTCGTTGTATCTCTATATTAGCCTGCAAACATACACATTCTCTCTCCATCCCTCTTCCTCTCCCTCTCTCTCTCTCTTTCCCTTCTCTCCATATCTCTGTATTTTCCTCCCTCCCTCTCTTTTCCTCTCGTATTCCCTCTCTGCCCCCTCCATCTATATCTTTATCTCCCTCTCCCTTCCCCTTATCTCTCCCCCTTCTCTCTTTCTCTTTCCCTTCTCCCTCCATATATATCTCTCTTCCTCACTTTGTCTTTCTCTTAATCCATCTCTTCCCCCTCTATCTATATCTCTATCTCCCTTTATCTCTCCTTCTCACCCCCTAAATTTACACACTCTCTCTCCATATATATATCTCTTCCCCTTCTCTCCCTCTACCTCCGCCCCCCCCACGTTCCCCCGCTCTTCCGCTCTCCTCTCTCCCTCACTGTCTCTCCACATCTCCCTTGTCACTTCCTTTCTCCACCTTTTTCTCTCTATCTTTTTTCTTCCCTCCCTCTCTCTCCCCCTCTAACTCCATCTCTCTCCCTCTCCCTCTCTTCATTCTCTCTTTCCCTCTCTCCCACATCGCTTTGTCTCTCTCTTCACCCCCCAACTCTGTCACTATCTCCCTCCACCTCTCCTTATCTCTCTCCCCCTTTCATATGTATGTCTCCCTCTCTCTCTTCCTCTTCTCTCCCTAACTCTCTCCTCTCCTTTTCTCTCTCTTCCCTCATCTCTTCCCTCCCTTCCTCACTCCCTCTTCATCTCTCCCTTGTCACTCCCTCTCTCTCTCCACCTCTATCACTCAATTTCTTTGTTCTTCCCTCCCTCTCTATTCCCCTCCAACTCCATCTCTCTCCCTCCCTCTCTTTTCCCCTCCAACTTTGTCTCTCTCCCTCCCTCTCTACTTCTCTCTCCCACCTCGATCTCTCTCTCCCACCTCTCTCTCTCTTTCTCTCTCTTAAATTCGATCCCATTGTATTGTATTGTAGAAAGTATCTAAATTAAAATAACGCAATTGGCTTAAACATTAAATTTATATTTTGGATCAATCATACAAAACAAATCAATAATAAAAAACTTAAAAGAACCATGCACTATCTTTCCTCTATCATTGTTAGTCACATTTTTTTCTCTCATGCTTGGATCTTTAGTTAAAATGGATCTATCCTGGTACTTTATAATATAATTTATATTATATAAATTTCACTTCTATTATGTATAACGTATTTTTCATTTTTAATTATGGAGATATTTTTATTCAATGTTTATATACACACTCAAGTAATTATAATCTTTTTTACTTTATATTTTAATTAAAATTTTGTTATAAATTAAATTAAAATGAAATATTTGTAAAATATTTTGATTGTGAAATACGTTATTTCGGACATCTATTATTGATAAGCCATGATATTGGAACAAAATAATTAAAGCCTAGATCCAGAACATAATAATCAAAAGCCTAGATGGTCCACATTCATAAACCATGGTATTGGCTCATAGTATTATGATTTTTTAATCCAAAAAATTGTTTGTAGTTTTCTAATAAAAATTGAATTTTATTAGTTTTCTTACTTCAAACTTTTTATTATTAATTGAGTCAATATTTATTCTTTAATTCAACTGATATTTTAAAATGTTTACTTACACAACCTACAGATATGAGAATACAGATAAAAGTATATGGATTGCAAACAAGAAATGAAAATAACTCAAACAAATTAGACAACTCCTTGAGGAATCTAGATGAATATAATTAAATATTGCAACTTTTATATTTTGGAATATTTGTTAGAGCATAATTATGTCAAAACTCCATGTTTTATTTAATGTGGATATTTTCCTTTTTTAAATGATGGTGTTATGATAACACTGCCATGATCATGATCATATTATAATGAAAAAAGAATTGATATTTAATGTGACATTTTAAATATACAAATAATTAACCAAATGATGAAATCAAAAATCTTGTCACTATTATCAATATCATTCTAATACAGATTTGATATTTTGATCATTTCAAAAATAACAACATACAAATTATGCAATACATTAATACAAATATAAAACCATCAAATTATCTTAGTTGAATTTACATTAACGATTATCATATACATGCATCATTGCTTAGTGGAGCACAATCAATGCATTTGTACAATGCACAAGATACAATACATTAAAACAAATATAAAATCACCAAATTATTTTAGTTGCATTCACTGTAAACGATTATCATATACATGCATCATTGCTTAGTGGATCACAATCAATGCATTTGTACAATGCACAAGTGCACCGTTGAAATGCACAAGTGCTCCTCGAGTACATTTATTTGTACATAACGCATCATTTCACTCTCACCCACACTACACAAGTGTGCTTATGTTCAAAAAATGCTGTCAAAAATTGTTGAGTGAGAATTTAAATTACTTAAGCCGAAACCTCCACACCTATTTAGTATAGACTATCAGTGAAGTGTTTTGGACAAAAATGATTAATCTTGTTGTACCTAAAACAAATTGAAAACATGTTTCCTTAATATTATGTTTATTTTTCTATTTCAAACAAACTTCAATCAACATGCTCTCATGCATTATGTAATTTTTTTAAAATAATCCAAGTCAATCCTCACTTTTAGGTGATTTCCTTCCATAAGAGTTTTAGCGCGAGTATTCATTTATCAAATTATTTTCTCCATATTATTGTGACTTCAAACAACCAAAAAAATAATATCTATTTTCTAAATCTAAAAAGTCAAATATTGGATGCTTGTCATTGTTAAAAAGATATTGTAAAGGCATGATAATTTAATATTCTTTATATTTTTAATGTTCCTTGTGTCATTGTTACTTCCATACAACTCTCTTTCTGGGCCAAAACTATTAAAGGATGCCTAAATGTCAGTCCAGGCAAGATTGTTATAACATTTGGATTAAAACCACGAGATTTTTTAGCATTTACTTCATCATCATTGTTTAAAAGATATTGTAAAGGCATGATAATTTAATGTTCTTTATATGTTTAATGTTCCTTGTGTCATTGTTACTTTCATACAACTCTCTTTCTGGACCAAAACTATTATAGGATGCCTAAATGTCAGTCCAGGCAAGATTGTTATAACATTTGGATTAAGACCACGAGATTTTTTAGCATTTACTTCATCATGCATCTGTTACCATAGATGAAGACAACAAGGCAACTTAAGACAAGAGACCACAAATGTTGTGCTTATAGTAAGGGGTGATAGATTATAAATACATTTTCATGTGAGCAAATAAACATTAAAGAAATCTTTCGCAGAAAATGTTTTCTGATTGAAAATTTGGGTGAAACTAGTAAGACATCTGAAGACACATGCATCAATGATCAATTGGGGACCCCGCATCAAGGGGATACCTACCCCTCAAGTCTCATCGCGATAAGCTAGTGTTAATGAAACAACATGCACAGACTCAACCTAAAAATAGAATCCAATTAGAAACCTAAAAAAGCATTTATTCAATCAAAATCATCACCTAAAACTCCCAATAAACTCATTCACATAAAAGACTCCCTCGTAACCTCATTCACATAAAAGACCATTAGCACAAAGATCCCCTTTACACTAACTACAATGACATGAACAATTGACCATTCCCAAGGGCTTTCACAATAGATCGAAGGATGTGCCTCGCAGATAATTACAGTTTAAAAATCCATTGTAACCTTTATCATATTGTTTTTTATCTATACCTAACAGCTAATTTCACAATACACTAAGCTTACATCATATTCGTTGCATTTAGTCATTTGCATATATTAATCTCTCAAGAACTCTACCATGCCCCTGACAACAATCTTAAACATAATCATAATTGTTCTGAATGAAACTGATATGCTTTCTATTTATAAATTAATTACATTTTTTTATAAAATTATGCATGCTACAATCATGTATAATGAACTGAATTAAAAATGCCCAAACCCTAAATGACTTGTTATTATGATTTTTCATTTTTTTATAAAATTATGCATGCTACAATCATGTATAATGAACTGAATTAAAAAATGCCCAAACCCTAAATGACTTGTTATTATGATTTTTCTTTTTGTTATGAATTAAATTCAAAACGCTAACATTTCAGTGCATTGAACTAACCCTCATTATGAAATTCATAACACATTTCAGACATCCTATATATCCTATATAGATTAACATTAAATATAAATATGTCCAATAGCTATAACATTATACCCTTTGATCAAGATGTGTAATCAGCGTTATTAGTGCAATGTTAATTATATTCCAACTCTCCCTCCAATTAATTTTGTTTACTCAGCAAAACCTACAAGGCAGAAATGGAAATTGAGGATCTTTATTATTATTTTATTTATTTCTTCAAAATATATAATTAGAACATGTGATTCTATGATATTGTTTTTACTAGTTACATTGTCATTTTCTGAGTCAATATGTAATAATAATAATAATAATATAATTTTAAGGTTAGACAAGCCAAACACCAAAGTGGTATATAAGGGACACCTTTGTTTGTGGAACAAAGGACCTGCCTCTTGCAGTTATTTGACTGCGAAAGTCTATGGAAGTGTACATACTCTAAACTACTTTGAACTTGAACCAGTGACCTCTTAACTACTTTGAACTTGAACCAGTGACCTCTTAAGAGTGTTTTCTTCACCCGTACCAGACACCAAATATTGTTAGAATAAGGGTAAACACCAATCAGTTTCGTGGTAAAAACCTGAGGGTGACCAAAACCTAAAACACCCGTGGGGGGAGGGGGTGGTGGGAGGAGAATTAAAACACCCGTGGGGGGAGGGCGGGGGGAATTACATGGTTTGTAATTTTAAGGAGGTTGGATGTACACAAAACCTAGATACCATTTTCAAAACATTCGTCCCACTGCATATATCTATAATGTGCTAACCCATGCACCAAAGCGAGTTTGGTCATCTTTTTACCTAGTCATTTGATCTTAGAAACAACCTAATTGAATTAAAAAACAACTTTGTAAAGGTTCCGTAGACCATTGTAGGTCTCAATGGGATGCTAACCACATCATAGCACCCTAGAAAGCACATAAGCAGTGAGTTGTGAGCAGTCAGTCGACTGATACTTTCCATCTAAGAAAAGCACACAAGAAGTCAGTTCTGACACACTTCTTTAGCACATAAGCAGTCAGTAGTGACACAAATTCTCTGACATATGTTAAGCAGCATAGAACAGTAAACCTCGAATCCTCAAGACACTTGCTGCAAATAGTCACGAGTAACCCCAATCAGCTTCATGGTAAAAACCTGAGGGTGGACAAAACCTAAAACACCCGGGGAAAAAGAATTACACGGTTTGTAATTTTAAAGGTTGGATGTAAACATTTTTTTTTAAGTGCACAGGGTACACAAAACTTAGATACCATTTTCAAAACATTCGTCCCACTGCATATATCTATAATGTGCTAACCCATGCACCAAAGTGAGTTTGGTCATCTTTTTACCTAATCATTTGATCTTAGAAACAACCTAAATGAATACAAAAAAGAACTTTGTAAAGGTCCCGTAGACCATTGTAGGTCTCAATGGATGCTAACCACATCATAGCACCCTAGAAAGCACATAAGCAGTGAGTTGTGAGCAGTCAGTTGACTGATACTTTCCATCTAAGAAAAGCACACAAGAAGTCAGTTTTGACACACTTCACTTTCAATCAAAGAAATCAGAACACCCCAGCAAGCACATGAGCAGTCAGTAGTGACAAACAAAAATTCTCTAACATATTTTAAGCAGCATAGAAAGCACATAAGCAGTGAGTTGTGAGCAGTCAGTTGACTGATACTTACCATCTAAGAAAAGCACACAAGAAGTCAGTTTTGACATGCTTCACTTTAGCACATAAGCAGTCAGTAGTGACAAATTCTCTGACATGTTAAGCAGCATAGAACAATAAACCTCGAATACTCAAGACACTTGCTGCAAATCGTCATGAGTAAGTTGTTACAGAAGATTAAGAATTCACCATTGAATCAATACAAAAAACACGTATGCCACTTATGTTCATCATGTCTAATAAAGCCTGCAGTCTGCTTTTATAGACCAACTCTACTAATGGCAAGCCAGGATGGGAATTGATAATTCAGGCAGTCTTTGCATTCTCATGCCAGAGCTAGGAAGTGACCATAAACAAGCCTTGCCTTCATTTAACATGAACATTGAAAACCGCCTCAATGCCATCCATAACAGCAAGTCTACAGTATACACAAGACCAGATCATTTTAGGCCCCTGAGATGACCAAACCTGAAAACATCTACCTTCAAAACAGTTTTACATAAAATCACCTCCAATCCCTTGGATCATATATCCCAGGGAACTCTTCATTAGGCAAAGTTTTAAATGTGTTATTGTAATATTTCACAGTTAGCTGGAACCACAATTTCTCAGCCAGCGCAATTATCAGTGTTATGTTCCCTTCTTACTAAAAAGGTTTCACTGCACTCTTTTCATGATTTGCATGCTACTCTTCTCAAATGCTGCGCTCTTGGTCTAAGTAATGTCATTGTGAGTTTCCCAACAAAACTGCAAAAGTATGAAATGCAATTTACAAAAATGTTGGTACCAAAAGCATTCCTTGATGTCTTCCAGTGGACATTTGGATAGTCATAGGTAAAGACCAGAACATTGTACAAAAAAATCCACATAAGTATCACAGAATGTAAAGAACAACTTTCATATGAACTTCAAAAATGATTTACAATTTCTCCAATTTGAGAAACCAATGGAGGATATGCCATTATTACCTGCATAGAACAAAAAATCTGAGGGGACAATAACAAGATAATTTTTTCTGAAGAGACACCCCGCAACCCATATTTACATTCATTATGTCAGCCAGAAGGTTTCACCAACAATAGCCCATCTCTTTTGACCTGCTACCCCCATTGACCAGATTGAATCTTACTACCTTGCAGAAGCTTCCCCAGCTTTACCACAAGGTCATGTGCTATTGCACACGTCAATATTGAAGATAATTAAGATGCAATTGATGCAGCTAGATAATGTCATCACATAAAATTTAATGCATAAAAGCAGGAGGATGACTGTTTGGGAAGGAGCCATTATCAGTTTGCCTGCCCTGTCTGGGTATAGCATGGTCTGCCTGTCCGGATAAGGGATAGTTCGGGTGTGGCCTGTTCCATCTTTCACCAACCACCCGCCTATGGTCTCCAGGACCACACCCCAGGATACCTGCTGAACTCGGATCCTGAAATTTGCTACCATTTGATGGGACCCCATATGGTGAATACGAGCTAACTGGAGGCCTGTCTATACTTCCTTGCCCATTCCTATCTTCACAAACAGCAATTCTCCTACGTCGCTTCCAAGCTTCTGACTTTCCTGTCTCCTGGTCCCTGTGAATTGTGCCTGTCACATGTCCTTCCAAAGGCTGATACCTCCGTATATTGGGATGATCAAAAACAAATGACGCGGGCTGACTGGGATCAACATCTCTGCCACTAGGGCCAGCTGCAGAGCTGTTAATGTCAGTAGAGGCACCCCCAGTATCTTGATGTGCTTCTTGAGTGAGTTTCTGATATATCTCCGAAAGACGTTCTCCAGATAAATTTGAAAATGTAGCAACATAGTTCCATAGCCTCGTAACCATCCCTGTAATACACGAATATAGTTCAAATGATTTATTATTGTTTTGCTTTTAATTCTTACTCAGTCAAAAGCACCTAACGAGAGCCAACATTTCTTTCTTCTCTAGGCTTCACTAGAACAAAAAATGTAAATGGACCTACTTGTCTAATGCAAAACTACTTAATTTACAGGAAATACTCACTAGAAAAACTGCGGGAGTTTGCATGTTCTTTCAATATATCGTCAATTTTCTGTCCAAGAAGCTGCAAGTATTTTTTCACTTTGTAGAGTACCTGCAGATACTTGAGTTTCAGTAAATCTTAAATCACAAATTATTATGGCTCGCCCAGCAGACTTGATCAATACCGAGAGCTTTAATAAACTTGATAGAAAGCATTCTTCTCTTCCTGAGCCCATCAGAAACACACTAACCTCTTCTTTAGGAAGATCTACGCTGGTTGTCTGCAACTTCTGTAATCTTTTCAGAGTGCGTAACTGATCATCCATAACATTAGAACACCATCCTCTCCACCGTTCTTCTCTTGTCTCTTGGTCAATCTTTTCCTTGTATCTTTGATACTGAGGCTCTTCTGATTCAGATATTTCACCTTCCTCCTTCACTTTGGGTTCAACCTTAGGACGTTTCTGATGGCGTTCCTTATTAGGCTTTGTCCACTTTTTAGGATTACTGGAGACTGTTTTAGAGGACAGTCCATGCCCTTCCTTCAAGTCGACATTTATAGTTTTGATATCATCTCTTTCACGTCTAGAGCCTACCTTATCAGTTGATTGAAATCTTGGAGTTGATTGGTCCTTCTCAGATTCAAATTCCTGCAACCAAAAATAATTTATATTGATAGATATATATATAGTAGATATAAAATAGCATAAGGATGCAAATTATTATCATTTACAGTATAGTTGAATAATTTACAAGACAAGAAAACAGTAAAAGTGGAACAAAAATTAGAGCAGAACCACAGAGTGTTGACATCTGAAAATTAGAGCTGAGATACGCTCTAATTTGCATTCTTTGTATTTGCATTTCACACCTGAGAAGAAGAGAGCAAGACATAGTCCTCAACTTCTGACTGAGTTTTCACGTGTTGGGTTTCCCAAGTTGTATCTTGTACTCATTATAGGGATGGTGTGGTGGTCACCGCTTATATCCTTTTTATTACATTCTCAGTTTATTTCAGTAATATGAGTACTACGCTTGTAATATTAAGTTATCATAATAAGTAAACACTCTAAATAAAGATAATTTACAAAAATCTGTACATACCAGGAGACCCATTGAATGAAGAGCAGCAAAAAACTATTGAAGCTAAATAACAAGAAAGCAATAATCCTAATAAGACACAGAGGATGCTTACAGCGTAGACAATGTTGAAGGAGTTGAACAAGAATTCTGATAAAGATGAGGCCTCTATTCTTAAGTCTTATTTTCTCAACAAAAATGGAGGCAGCAGATTCAATTTCAGAACATTTACTGACACTGAAAGATATCCTTGACCAGGGGTTTGCCATAGGCAGATAAGTATACAAGGACGAGCTGGTTACTTTAGAAAGCCTAACTCCATCGTTTATAAATTTTGTTGAAACACTCAATGTTACTGAAAAATCTACTCACAGCACACTCACAAGTTTGTAATCAATTGTTCCATAAAGATGGCTAGAAGCAGTTTAGAAGTGGTGGTGGAGAATCCAAGTGTACTGCAGGAAAAGTACCAGGCAAGGAGATGCAAGAAAGAGGAATTACAAGTAAATCAAGGGTCACAAATTTGAAACATTTTACTGCAGTAAATTTGGGCATACAAGAAAGATTGGAGGAAGAGGTTGTGGAATAAAAATCATGACAAAGGTTAGTCTCAGAAAAAGCAATAAAACATTGCAGGCTTGTGGAGGAGAGCTCTAATACATTTGTGGCATCTCAAAAGAAAGGTTAGTCATCTAACAATTGGTATTTTTTTTCTTCTAGAGCATCAACACATATGCCTAACAAAAGTGACTAGAATGTTGAATTTGTTGAGGATAAGACCCCAGGTCAAAAACAGTGGTGTTGGGTTGATGGAAGCAAGCACTATGTGGAAGAATGTTTCTACACTCCATGGTTGTTAAAATCTTCTTTTCGTGAGTGATACAAGTATTATACTATCATCTATATCTCGACATGACAATCATTGGATATTTGTTCAAGAGAAGGGACAGATTGATCATTTAAAATTAGTTTTATTTTGTAGCTTATGTTCTAATTTCAAAATAAGAAATGAAATTATATCCCAAATGCAGAAAGAGTTTATCGGTTATAGCAGCCAATCCAAGGCTTACAAATTGTGAGATGTGGCAACCAACAAAGTAACTGTTACCAGATACATCATCGTAAATGAAAGTGCACATACTTTCCAGCCAGAAATCTGTCGATAGTGGTAATTTCAAGGATATAAATTCAGACAAGAAGTTGCAGGACCAAGCAGTCATCAAGAATTGGTGTGCATGATGAGCAGGGGGTTGAGGAAGACGAAAATGATCCAAAACAAGCAGAATGTAGCGCTGATATGAAGAGCAGAGCACAAAACAGAAGGCCAGAGTGGTGCTACAGCATATGTATGTTGGAAGAGTTACTTCCAGGCAAGAAACCTATTAGCTGCAAGTGGGTTTACAAGACACAGTACAAAGCAAGTGATTAACTGTATAAGCATTAGTGAGGTTAGCAGCACTGGAGATTGCACAGGAGGGGGTGGCCTGTGGACCATGAAGAGACTCAAGCCCTCACAACAATGTTGATAGCTATCAAGTCAGTTCTGGCCACGGCAACACATTTTTGCTGTAAACTTCAGCAAATGGATCTAAATAGTGATTTCTTCAAAGGTAATTTGGAGGTGGAGGCATATATGTATCAGTGGCATAGTAAACTGCATCTAGTATTGATAAGCATATTATAGGATCTAGATTCGAAATAAGTCGTTTTAATCCTAATCCTTGTAGAAACACTGATGATGATTTCATGGTTTATGCCAATGGCATTATGATTAAAGGTGGCGAGGCCGACACAATTCAAAAGGTAAAATCAGGTTTGTGTTAAGCTTAACATCACAGGCTAAGGCCGCCTACATTATTGTTTAGCTGTAGACTTTTGACAGACTAAGAGTTTGCCACAAATCAAGCATGCCAAGAGATCATTTGAAAAGTTTTAAATAGCAGACTGTATCTTGTAAAGGGGACTTCTACTGTTCTACCCCAATGAAGGTTGCACTGAAGTTATCATCCAAAACAAATCTTGAACCAGAAAATGAGTCAATATACAGGCAACAAGATCAGGCTTGTGTTCTGTAATCAGCTATATCCATATTTACGATAGCCCCTAAGACTGAACATTGGACAGCTGCCAAAAGAATTTTTATATGAAGGGTATATTGACATACGGCATCACATATGGTAAAGAAGAGGATTTCTCACTGGCAGGTTACACAAACTAAGGGAAAGGCTCAGCTGATGAAAGAAGCCTAGTACTGGTTATGTTTTAAGCTTATAAAAAACGAAGTGAAATTCTTTGGTCCAGTAAGAAGCAACGAGTAGTAGCACTTTCTTCATCTAAAACGAGGTATAGAGCAGCAGTGATTACAAATTTGTCCAGCAGTTTAGTTCATGAGAATATTAGAATATTGCTGATATGCAAGATGCATACACTGATCCTACTACACTTTACTATGATAGTCATAGTGTTTGAAAGCTGGCAAAAAATAGACTTCAATGAGCAAACAAAACATGTGAAGATGTATTGCCATTACATCCAACAGCCGAAGATAAAAATAGAGCTGTAATATTGAGAAGAAATCCCAGACCTATTCAGCAACCTCCCCGTCTGAATCTGTTTGCCAAATTTAGTGATAGCATTGGTGTAATTTGTAATATGACCATCAAAGGAGGTTTATAGAGTAAATATTAGATAATGCTTGCGTAATGTTATATTAGGATCTCTAAGTTGTGAACTTTACATTATATCTTCGTGGCTCAATGTTTAATTAGGTACATCAACCGTTTTCCTAACCTACATCTCTCAGCTTGAAACTCATGCTCACATATTGTTTACATGTTTATTCACACTATTCCAACAAGCCATTTCCTGTAGCAGGAAATAGTTTCATGACATCTGGAGTTTTCACCAATTGAACAAAACAATACCTGCACCTCACAAAAAAATCAAAAAAACCTACAAGACACAAGAAAACCCTGACTTCACTCATTTTGTACTTGCATACTATACAAAGCAGAACCATTTACAGAGCATAGTTGATAAGAACTGATTGTGGCGATATTTGGAAGACCAACAACTTTGAAAAGCACATTTGAAGGGCATGCCTCAGAGAAAACAGGTTTTGCAAGCTCAGCTTTGTAGAGCAGTAAGAAACCCCTTGTTTCTTCTTTATTTATTTCTTATCCTCAGATATTATTCCAACAGCATCACATTCATCCGCTCAGAAAGGCCCTGGCTATGGAAGGAGAGGAGATTGTGAAAACCAGCAGAACTACATGTTAATTTTCCTCTTCAGATGTATGTCAAAAAGATGGGGAAGGATTAGAACTCAAATGGAAAATGGTTATGGAATTTCAGCTCATGCAAACAAACTTTTACAGGGCCACATATAGGCTTAAAGCCCATTTGCTTCTTCAGATGTATGTCAAAAAGATAGGGAAGGATTAAAACTCAAAATGCTTATGGTATTACAGCAAGTGCAAACAAAATTTTACAGGGTCATATATAGGTTTAGAGCCCGTTCACTTTGGATTCCTAACAATGGAGTTAGCTTTCGCATAGTTATCAGCCAAGAGGACAGGGCTCAGTTTCAAAAGGAGAACAATGAAGCACAGAGCCTAGAAGGTAAGGTGGAGAAGCAAGCATTCTCGAGCTGCTGCAAAAAAGGGGCAGTCAGTTGTTAATCATTGAAAGAGGTACACAAGAGATTGAACACCAGACCACTGACAAAAAAGTTTGACATGGCTGAGGAGGGAGAGACCGAAAGCAGAGTCCGGAAGCCATAGATGCACGTCTAGTACCCTTCAATGTAGTTCAATCTCTACATTGGCAAGACATGCTTAGAGCACTAAATGAAGTGCACCAGGGTTACAAAAGCCAACCTTTGAGAAAGTACCTTTTACAGAAGAAGAAGTTGACTATGGAGAGAGTAAAAAGCTTGGACTGATATGGCCAATGGGCCATTTGTAAATATTAGAGTAATGTCCCACACAAACCAACAATGCACATTCATGCAAAGTAGTTGCAGCCATTATCAATTTCAATTCTATTGTTGTGTAAGCTCATTGGGTGAAAGAAAATTGACGCAAAAGAAATTCAATTATTTATTACAAACCACAGCAATGCAATTGAAGCCCTGAACTTTCAAACACCATGCAAGTTATCATAGACAATGCACATTCATGCAAAGCATTTGATAAGTAGGAACAAGGCACTGATGAGAATCTGTCAGTGTGTGGCTTCATGGTTGGGATGGGGCACCGCCATGAAAACAGCCCAGGCTAAAACCCAAGTGGTTGTAAAGCCTTTGTGTCTGTCTGAAGGAAGGTGTTTGACCTCCGAGAGCTTGTTTCCCTCTGCGATCAAATGGGCTAAACACTAATCCAACAGATTGGTCTCCGTGGAAATTAACAGGGATACTATATCCTTTTTACTCTGTGCCAATATTGAAGTTAGTATCACCATATTTTTAGACACCATCGCGGTTTCACAGTTTGAATCTTACTTTCAAATTTTATTGTTACTGAAGTTGAATAGATAAAAAAGTTGTGACAAAGATAAAGAAATTCATATTTTACCACAAATCACCAACATGCAGAAGCAATCTAAAGTAAATTTGCCAAGCTCCAACTTCTAAAGATTGAAAACTAAATTTGCATCACACTGTGTAATGACTCAGCACATATGGGCCATGAGGAAAGTTTTATATTCCATGGTAGTCAGTCCACAATGGCAAATATAGAGAGCACAACACTGAAAAAAGGCAGTTTGAATCAGAACTATAATTCCTGTTGAGGTTTGATAGGGTCAAATAAATAAAAAATCTTTCCATAAACAACCATTAGTTGATTTTTTGCAGCTCTGTTGATATGGTGGTGCCTACGTTGGGAGACATGATGAGGACAGACCGTATATTGCAAAGGATATGGCTTTTGTAGACATTATTTGAAACATCAAGGTTTCTCAACTGACTCAATTTAACTAGTCCATTTCTTTTGCATCACTACTCTATAAGCAACTCTATTCAAATTCAGAATCTTTTTTAACAGATTTTGTGTCACTCAAACTGCCCAACATATATTCAATTACCAGAAGTCGACATTCCAAAAGGATTTATAAACTAAATTTGATATTTCAAATAATCCTTGTGAAAGTTATTTTGAAAGCTAAGACGGAAGGGGGTTAGTTGCTAACTGCTCAAAGAGAAATAGACATTTGGTAATTAGAGTATCGAAGACATCATTGTGAAAAGCAAAGAGCTACTAACTATATTTGAAGACCTGGTATCTAGTCCTGTCAATTTATAAAACAAAGAAAAAAATTAACCAAATGACTTTATTAACCAAATTGGGATTTGGGGCTTAACTAGTAAGCCAGCCAACCCAAATCTGAGGAGTATATCAATGAAACAAAGATCTTGTCAAGGGGGAATTGAATGTACAGGTATACCAGAAGCATTAAAGATAGTGAAAACTTCGATGACATGGTGGGGATCAGTCTCTCAGATTATAAGCCGCGGACATCCAGTATCTGAACTATCTTACTGCTACAATGGAATCCTCGTCTGGCTCTGAGAAAGATAATTTCGGCCAGTATCTGGACTATCTTACTGCTACAATGGAGTATATCTTCTTTAACTAAGCAGGGAGAAATGGGGGATGTTGAAGTTCAGGCTCAATTTGCTCTGTTTCATCAGAAAAATGGCCTGCTCCAAACTAAGAACGATTGCAGATGAATGTTGACATATTGGAGTTTCGTTTGACAAGTATGGCATCTATGCATGGGATTGAGGCTGCCACAGTAGGAGTGAATGTAGACAGTGAGGTGCTGGAAGTGCAACAGGCTACAGGAGTTCCAGTCCTGAAGAGGAAGCTGAGGCTGCGAAAGAAGACCAGGATTCTGCTCCTCAGTCTCCAGGGCAGAATGCAAAGGAAAGTGATGAATTTCCACTTGAATACAGTTCAAATATTGCAAGCTAGATTACCCTTTAGGTTAAAGTTATGTATTGTATGTTTGTGTTGTTTTAGGCATTTTTTGGAGGATTTACAAGCAATGTCAGTTCAATAGTGCCATATGTAATCAGAGTAGGGAGAAAGCAAACTTTTGTGGTCTTTTTTGAACTCAGAAGAAGTCACTGTTGCATATGTAAGAGGTTCTGGCATTGAGACCAGATTTAAAATAATAGCAAAAACCTAATCATTTCTTTTAAAAAAAGGAATGGATCTTTATTCAATACTTCAACCATCACTTGGGATATGGAAGCCTCTGGAACAGCCCATAAAATATTTAAATGAAAGATGTCCATTTTGGTGGACAGGAAATAACAATGAGAGAAAAGAACAGAGCCTGTTGGTGGGGTCAGAAGTAACATCATGCATACTTTTGCACAGTTAGGATGTCCAACCAATTGAAGTAAAAGCACATAGCAATAAGCAGGAGAGTTTATAAAGTTATAGGATATCATTAGGTAAGGAAAGTTATTGGTTGGAACTCAGAAAGAGTTATCATAAGGCATGACCAATATCAATTTGCCCAATCTGGCCAAATTTCTATAAATGCTAAATCATTAATTTAAAAAAGTATATCTGATGAAACAAAGACATGTATGCAACAAGAAAAGAGAAATGGGATAAATAAAAGGCAACCTTCCGTAGGAGAGCAGAGGCTCGAGCGTCCAAGTGCGGAGCACGAGGTAGAAATGTTTCTGAAGCTGAAAGGCCGGCCGGAGCTATCTTTCCAGTTAGACAAAGCTTAGTGTCTGTTCTTATCCTTTCCCAATTTCCATACCCATAGTAGTGAATGCCAAGAAGAAGCCTTGCATCATCCACTGTCAAATGAGAAACAAGAAAATGTGTCAACTATAAAATTTGTTGTTACAAAATGTGAGATAACCCTGCAAACATATTCCTGACATACCTTGATTCCAGCTGCAAGACTTCGACCATGAGGGATTTCTGGGGTGTGTTTTCAATCGAAACTGTGAAACAGGGTCATTAAATCGCTTGATACGTTTTGATAAAAGTTGGAGTTCCCTTACACGTTCTGCCAATTCTTGTGCTTTAACAGCCACTCCAAAGAAGTCCAAGACAGCACCCTGAAAATTAAATAAAGATACAAGTACATGAGAACAGAAAAGATATTTGATGATTCAATCCACCTATATATATACAATAGCACCATTCTAAAAGCATCTATAAGACAGCACAAACCTTGCCCTCGCCATTTACTGCTCTAACCACCTCTTTGCATCCATTAATTAATGCTTCAAAAAGTTCAATTTGGGCACGAGTTGTAGCAGATTCAATTGATCCCCCAACTTCAGCTGCTATCACGTTGATGCGGTTTGTGTCACCATATTTTTTTACCTGGCAAGGTAAGAGAACAATATGCATTAAGCATGGGCTAGAAACAGAGGCACTATATTTTCAACCTTAGCCTTGACAGTTGAGAACAAAAAAAAAAAAAGAAATTCTTAGATGATCAAGTTTCAATCTAAATAAATAAATAAAATTCACTGCAACTCAGATCATGCACAGCCTAGACAAATAAGCTTCACACTCAAAAAAACACCTGGATAAGATTTGACATAAAATCACTGAGGCAACTAAAATAACAATGAATGTGCTTAGTACATTTACAAGAAAGCAAGAAAGGCAGACAATTTGAGTACGTACATTTTCATACTATCAAAAAGATACCTAGATATGACTTGAGATAAGCTTAAAAAATACTAAAGCCACAGAAATATCTATAAACATGCTTGGTACATATAGAAGAAAACAAGAAAGGCAAACATTTTAAAAAACAAGCTCTACAATCTGTAAAACAAAGCATCAGTTGAACTCAAAAGCCAGTTACAAAACATAACAATCAGTGTCATAAATTGTTCCGAAATAATCTTTTAAAACAGATGAAATAAAAACATCAATTTCACAGCAAGAAATCTCACCGCTTTTACAAAATTATTTGCATCCTTCTTTGATAGCCCACCACCTGCCCATTCACAAACATAACCCGCAGCACCTTCAATTCGAGGGAGCAATGTTTGAACAGGTGCTTCTGAAACTTTTCCAGAGCGCTTCTGCAACCGTTCATGCACTTCACCTCCTCTCCTCCTCCTCTTTCCATTCTTGTCAGGTTGGGGAACCTCTGCATAACTTTTGGTGCTTCTTGCAGCACGCGGTGCCAATGCTTCCTGCAAATATAAGCCTCTGTCAAAGGCATCCTTCTACAACCTAACATACCAGTCACTGAACACTATTGAAGCAATCACAAACAAGGAACCAAGCCAGAAATTTCGGCTAATTAAAAAAATCTGACCCTAAAAATTAACAAGAATGAAAAATCTAAAAAATGTTTTAATTTCCAGGACGTGTATCATGAACCATCAAGCAGAACCAATAAGGTGTCAAACCAAAATCTAAAACAATTTTGCCATCCTATACATGTATATCACATTCTATCTAGCAGAATCAATGAAGTTGTCACAGCATACTTTGGACTGAACAGTTGCCTCATACATACTTCGGCTTGTGATATTGCTTCAGGATGAATTAAACGACTCCAAAATGTCCCATCATCTTCCGTAGTGCTGAAATTCGCAACCTGGAACAGTGAGTAAGAATAACCAGATGTCAATCCAAACTATGCCTCTAGATGCTTTCCCTTTTGACACCCCTTATTTTCACTTACGTAAATGCAGTATTATAGAATTCAATATGTTGAGAATAACAGGCAGTCTCAAATATCAGACAGACTACCTACCTTAAAAGCACTTAATAGTTCACTTTCACCCTGCTCTTCAGTTTCCTTTGACTCAACCTTTTCAGCTCTTTCAAGTATCTCATCAATATCCATGTTCTCAAGTTTCTTCTTCGCTTCCTCTTCATTTTTATCTTCCTTGAAGAGCTCCTCAGCACCAAACCTCAGAATTGCTGAAAGCTCATTCTGCACATATATTATTGTATATGGAATGAGGATATAAATAATGATTGGTACAAACCAAAGGCAAACTATTGACAGAAGCATTTCATCAATTTTATAATACAAATCATTTTATGTACTATTTTCCATAAATATTATAGTAAAAGCATTCTCATGTATTTTGAATTACTGTGTTAATTTTTAAATCAAGATACTGGATGACGAATTTCTGCCTATACCAAATTGTGGGATTAATCAAGTTCCCACGGAAACAACCAAAAGAATCTAGGCCATATTCATTCCATTTATGACAAATTAACTGGGTGATCCTTTGCCTGGAAAAATACCATCCCTGTTTTATTGTAACTTATCACTCTTCCTATATCACCTCTTCTCATATGGAACATTTTCTAGAAATAATCAACAAGAAAGTCGTGTTACTTTTTAAGTATACTGACACACCCAAATTAATCATAATGTAGTGAGCATCAACATAAAAAGAAAAAAAGTCAAAAGAAAAAAGCTTTAGATGACCAGAGGAAAAAGAATAAACTTCTCAGATAAAAAGGTAACAGTAGAATAAACAATGATAGGATTCGATCCAAGAGAGCATAGCAGCAGGATTCTCATCTATCAAGAGCAAGATAGTTCATGCTTCAGCCTCCGACCACAAGCCTGTGGTTCTGATTTTGGACAGGATGTAGAACTATGGGCCGATCCCTTTTAAATATAACAAAAACTGGGACAGCAAGGAAGAGTTCAGCAAGATTATAAAGGAAAGCTGGGACATAAATGTCATAGGCTTCCCCCACTATTTTTGGGAATCCAAGCTAAAAAATTTAAGAGCAAAAATAAAAGTCTGGGCAAGAGAGAATGCTCTTAAAGAGAAAAACAAAAAAGTTGAGCTGCAAAAAAATCTGGAAAAATGTAGCAAGGAAAATGAAAATCAGCGAGCAACGGAACAAGAACATGCCCATGAAAAAAGAAATATTTATGGAACTCTACAAGCAAAATAGCCAAGAGGAGGAGGAATTGAAGCAAAAGTCCAAATGTCTCTGGCTAAAAGCAGGGGATAAAAATACCTCCTTTTTTCACAATAAGCTCAAGTTAAGAAGAGTGGGCAGCCAAATTGACAAGATCCAAGTTGAAGGGAAGGAAATAAAGGAGAGGGAGGAAATTAAAGAAGCAGTCCACAGCTATTACAAAATCCTTCTAACGGCAGGAGATCAGCAAGTGGACAGTGCTGAATTCCTTCAGCAAGTCAACAGCAAAATCAACGATCAGCAAAACAGTGAACTTGAGAAGGAGCTGACAAAGGGGGAAATAAGAGAGGCAACTTGGAACATGCACCCAAATAAAGCACCTGGGCCAGATGGTTTCACCATTGCTTTCTACAAGACCCATTGGGACATAATAAAAAAAGATTTTGTTAGAATAGTAAAAAATGTATTCAAAAAAGACAAAATGGGAGAAAACACCAAAGCCTCACATTTGGCTCTCATCCCCAAGGAGCCCAATCCTCTCTCTTTTGATTGATTCAAGCCCATTTCTCTATGTAACGCCTCTTATAAAATCATTACAAAAATTTTGGCAAATAGACTGAAAAAGGTGAACTTGAGAAGGAGGTGACAAAGGGGGAAATAAGAGAGGCAACTTGGAGCATGCACCCGAATAAAGCACCTGGGCCAGATGGTTTCACCATTGCTTTCTACAAGACCCATTGGGGCATAATAAAAAAAGATTTTGTTAGAATAGTAAAAAATGTATTCAAAAAAAACAAAATGGGAGAAAACACCAAAGCTTCACATTTGGCTCTCATCCCCAAGGAGCCCAATCCTCTCTCTTTTGATTGATTCAGGCCCATTTCTCTATGTAACGCCTCTTATAAAATCATTACAAAAATTTTGGCAAATACTCTGAAAAAGATTCTGCCCAGTCTCATCTCTGAAAACCAAATAAGGAGTCATAGGCTAGGAATCAGGATTGCTTCAAGCATCCCGAGTGTGTATATTTCAATATCCATAACAGCAAAAATATACACACCAGAAATATGTTTGCTACCTCTGGGCCTAATGGTTAAGAACATGCCTTTCTTCCTTGGATATCACATGTCCATATCCGAAGGAGGGTAGGCTATGAACACCGCCATAGACTAAGCAGTTCAACCACTGTGCAGAGTGTGTCCTTTGTCCCCCAAACAAGGAGGCATTATATGTCAATTTGAAGTCTGGCTAAGCTGAGACCATAAATTAAATATTATTATTATGACTATTATTATTATTATCATCATCTACCAACTGCCGTAACACAAATAATTAATAAAAAAATAAAGTAAAAACAAGATGCTTGTTCTTCCCAGTTGCACAAATATATGCATCACAGGTTCACCTAGACTAATTTTAACCAGACGAACTCCATGGTCAGAAAAAACTTCAATTAGTGTCACCGTCACAAATAAGATATAATAGGCTGCATTCTATAGATAAGCAAAGAAAAATACCTTATCAAACAATGCAGTTCCCTTTTTTGTTTCTTTCTTTTCTAGTCTGCCTTGTGCATTAAGCTTCTGAATCACTAAATGATCAAGAACCTAAGAGACATGTAAAGCATGTCAGCACTCACTACAAGCATGAAAAGATCTGCAAAAAGCATGAATAGAACATGTTTAAGTACCATCTTCTGTTTAGCCCGTTCTAGAATGTCTTCCTCAACACTCCTGCTGGTAACAAAGCGATAAATATTGACAACCTCCTGCTGACCGATTCGATGAGCTCTACTCATTGCCTATGATGCATAAGAAAACATTAGCAATATTGAAAATATCTAGGATAGAAAAAATATCAACATACAAATGAACTAATTGAATAAATCCATAAGAGACTTGGAATCAAAATAAAACCTGTAAATCATTTTGAGGATTCCAATCAGAATCAAAAATTATCACTGTATCCGCAGTAGCCAGATTGATTCCCAGACCTCCTGCACGGGTTGAAAGTAGGAAACAAAAATCTTCACTTCCTGGTGCATTAAAATGCTCCATTGCCTGATGACGCAAGTCTGCCCTTGTACTACCATCCAGCCTCTGAAACTGGAAACCCCTCAAAGACAAGTAATCTGCTAGTATATCTAACATCTTGACCATCTGATTGAAGCATTGAACCATAACAAAAATGGAAATCGTAAGTCACGTTTCTTTTAGATGTGTCTCTTTCAAATCCTAACAAAATTCACAAAAAGACAAGAAAAAAAATTGTTTAAACTTTATTCCCTATTGACTGGGAAATGTTGGTCATTAATCAAACAATTAAAAATTGCCAGAGTTTCAAAAACCACTTCAAGCTATATCATTTGAGAAATAAAACATCAATTGCAATGAGGCATTCAACACAATTAGCAATTTTACCAGGACAGTCAAAATTCATGAAACAATTTAATGTGATCACACTAGGATTAGATCACCACATTTCTTCTCCTAGAATACAAACAGGTATTTCCCCAAAAATATTAGAGAAAAAAGTATATTCTACTAATTTTACCTAATTAGAGCATGCTTAACAGCAGCCAATGTGTTCTAATGTCCAGAAAACCTTCCAAACGCAGATATTATGGGCAATTAGTAACATGTTTATGGTACAAACCTGTGAGAATATCAAAACACGATGTTTTGTCTCTCGCAGCCTATTAAGCAATTTGTCCAGAATAACTAGCTTGCCACTGCTTAAAATGATACGTTGAACTTTGCTGCTATCATTCATGTTGGCATCTCCACCATAGCCATAATCCGCACTCTCGAATAGAAATGGATGGTTACAGCATTTCTTCAATTCGACAACAACGTTTAATAGTGACACCTGAAATTTGAAAAGTCATAAATATATGCAATAGAGCAGTAAAAAAGTGTATAAAAGTTAAGTTGTTCATGGATGCCATTTAAATTGGGATATATTGATATCCCAACAGTTTATTATTTATGCCAAGGAATATCATAGGCAGCTCCAGGCAAGACTCTTGACACTGCAAGAACTAACCTGGTTTCCACGCACTCCCTTATTCAAATCATGAAAGTTCCGCTCCAAAATCCATTTGTAGTACCTTTCATTGGATGTAAAAATAATCAGAAAACAGTCAAAGACTGATGTACTCGTTACATCCTTATAATTAAAAAGGATCGACTGAATAATACAGTTCACAATAAAAAGTTTGGCAATATGAATCCATGCAAAATTCTCACTGTTTCTGAAGAGGAGACATCTCAACTCTTAAAATGCGTTCTATCTTTGGCGGCAAAGATTTCTCAACATCTTTGATGACTCTTCGGAGCAGATGAGGCCGAAGCTCTTTGTGTAGATTAGCAAGCTACCATACAACCAACAGCAATAAGGTTCTTTGTAACGTTATGAACACAAAATGGCGAAGAAAAGCATGGCAGGAAGATCAACACAATAACAAAAATGAATAAGAACATATAGTGAAGCTACAAATATTATCCAGATTGCAAACTCACTTACCACATTCTCGTTGATTGAGCTCAAGTTCTTGTATTTCTCCACAAAATCGTCCTTATTCCTGAACTTGTCCTGATCAAGAAAATGCAATAGAGCCCTGTGTAACAGCAACATAGATTTTCAAAACAATGGCCACAATTGTTCCACATGTTTACATTGCTGACAAAATTATCCAAAATGAAAAATCAAAGTGGAGTGATAACATTTCTATCCTTTTCACTTATCTTTCTGCAAATGGATATTTCAGATATTTTTATTTAAAAAAGTAGAGAGAATTAGCAGACAGTAAAATAAAGCATCTATTAAGCATTTAGATCTCTAATGTAAAGTGGAAAATGATAAGAAAGCCACAAACTTGAAAACATCCAAAGCAAAAACTTGAATCAAACTACTATAATTTTCAGGGAAACCTACATACAAACTGTCTAGCACCACATGACATCAAAGGAATAATCTACACAAAACAAATCAAGGACTTACACGAGAATAGATTTCCAATTATACTTAATGTATCATTTAGCTTTAATTTGAATAAGATTCAATGATTGTTATGTCATTTATAAAATATCCTTCAAGATAACATGTATCTAGTTTAGAAGCATTCTAAATTTTCTAGTTCTAATGGTCTAGGTGTTCTAGGTCTTAAATATAGCAGTGTTACTGTTATTCTCATTAGAGTAATATCATGAAAAGGGAAATAAACTATTGAGTTTTGATTTACAAACGAAGGATGAAAAATAAAAAGCTATAAGCCAAGTGCAATGAGTGAAATCTTACCACAGTTCTTCAACACTATTCTGCAAAGGTGTCCCAGTAATCAACAACTTATTTTTGGTACTGAATTCCTGTGGAAAAAAGACATCCATAACTATTAAGAGCTAGTATTAAAATCATATACAAGTAACAATTGTAACAACTAATTATTATGCACTATGATAGACCGATTGGATGACTTAATCACGATCAACAGGCACAATCAGGGCAGAGAATCGTACACAGAGAGCAGTGTAGAGTGAGGCTTCACTATTCTTCAATCGGTGTGCTTCATCAACCATGAGATAATTCCACTTGATCTTTGAGAGAATGGCCCTGTCTTTCAACACAACCTCATATGTGGTCAATAATGTGTTTAACTTAATAAGTCGGCCAGTCTTCTTGTTGGTATAAAATTCATACTCCTGGCAAACCTGATAAAACAGAAAATTTCAAATTAGAGAAGAAAATTCAGAATTCTAGTGAGTCTTATAGCATCTACATGTAACATCAACCAAATCATATTCCTCTGCATTCCAATTTCCACCACTAAATGGTCTCCTGTCATTCTGTGTAAGATAAACATGTCTGACACAAAGCATACCATTCACAAATCAGACCTCAGAAGTCCATAATATTCTTACCAAGTTCCATTTTTTTTATGTATGTAACTATGCAAACTTCAAAATGGGGATGGCTATGGAATTGGAAAAGGAAACATGGTTCTTTCCCCACCCTCCTCCACCCTGGGTTGTAAGCTATAGACCAATGTTGCAACTATTGATGCCCCAACCTATGTTGAACCTAGTTCGAAGGATCACTAGATATAGTGGATGGGCCTAGTTAACCTCATGAAGGCCTAGTTAACCTTACGAAGACAAAGATTCGATTCCAAGGGAAGAAATTCTAAGAATGCTCTATCAAGATTTTGGTGACAGTTCTGGTTAATCTGGAAATATGTAATCTGATCTGATAGAGAACTTACCACTCTTTTCATTTTTTTCAAAGTCTAGCAATGCTGCCCAATATCCACAGAATGTAATTTTTTTTTTATTAATGATGTTACAAGGATGTTACAAGCCCAAGAACAGACAATTAAAGTGACCCTTGAAGCAAAAAAAATAAGAATAACCCCCCCCCCCCCCCCCCACGAAAGTCAACCTTCAATTGGAAAAGCAACCGAAAGGCATATAAATGCAGGGTGATGTAAATCAAGAAATCATGAAGAGTCATGTTTCAACAATATATTTGTTCAAAAAGTGCAACCAAGAGAAAACATAACTAATTTTAATGCACATATGCAACATACCTCTCTACTTGCACGATTGCCAACATAAACAACAACATTCATGTCAGGCAGCCATTTGCGGAATTCTTTTGCCCAGTTTGTTAATGTTGACAAGGGTACAACTACAAGGAAAGGACCGTGTATCTGCTGCACATTCTGTATCCAACAAGAGGGGAAAAAAAGAGAGCACTTAAAAACTGCAGAAAGATTTAACAAAACAATAAAGAATTAAAAAATGTTATCATCAAATCTTTTTCTCTTACCTGTAAAAACCCAAGCATTGACACAGATTGCACAGTTTTTCCAAGGCCCATCTCATCCGCAAGAATAACATTTGTATCATTCCTCCAGCTGTATAAAACACAGGGCTTGTAAAATGCAAATACTTGATAGAACTTGATCAAAACAGCAGCAAGAAACAAGGAACAATGTAACCAATGATTACCTGTTCACAAGAAAATTCAACCCTTCTAATTGGTAATCACGAAGTGTGCCTCCTTTCAACCATTCAGGTTGTTCATCAAGTTTACGCAAACTTGCTGCATAGTAGAAGAAATTTTGTTAGAAATATCTATCAGAAAAAAAATTGGAACACAGCTTGTATCTTCATATGTCATCAGTGCTTCTTCGCAATTATCAACAGCATTTACAATCCTGTGTTATTTTTCTCATAAAGAAGAAAAGAGGCTAGGCATATTTCACTTATACCTTCAGCCATATACATTTCTCAATCACTCGGAAAATTTGCAAATTCCTACCTCCTATTAAATACAAATGTGATGACTAAATAAAAAGAGACCACAAATATATGCATTAAAGCTTTGATGAGAATTAAACCTTTGCTTTTCTTTCTTTGGGCATCAACCGTCTTTCCTTGAATTGTCATCGCAGCTTCACGACTCTGAACATATTACCAACAAATACATTAGATAGACAAACTGAAGGTATGAAAAGTTTATCCAAATCCAAAAAAAAACACTAATGCATGGATGATTATTCAGCAAAAATACAGTATGACAACCACAACACTGCTAAGTAGTAAATGCGCAAGACATAAATAATCACCTGAATTAACAGATTGTAATTTCAAGTATAATGTTACAGAACATAAAACTTAAGGCTATCACATTTTATACATCTGTGTTTTCAGATTAAACAACGGGACTTCTTTCTCTAATCCTCCAGCTATTGCCTCCTAACTTTCAAATGAAAATGACTATTATAGAAGACAATGAGAGAGTACAACCAAATATTGAAACTCTGACCAACCACAGAATAAAAATATGGTAAACTCAATTAACTGAACCATATGGTAAGAAGGAACACTGAATAATATGTTGCTTCATTTGGCAATTTATCTTTGTCCTTTTAACAGAGAAAGCAAGGAGGAGTTAGCAGCACAGCACATATGCTAGCAAGTCTTCATAATGAATATATATAGTGAAGCAAACAGCTAGCCTTGTTTCCAGGAAACTACTCTCGTAATTACTGAATAGGGAAAGGACAAAAGAAAGCAATAATAACACAAGCTCACCTTATATTCATCAATAGCATCTTGAGCAAAAGCAATGTCTATGTCTTTCTCCCTGTATGATAAGAATCATCAGACTATGCCCATTATCAAGTAGGAAAATGGAACTTCCTTGCATAAGTGTACAAATTAAAAAGACTATTCTGTCTACCATACAACCAAAACCTATGTTTCACAGGATTCGGGGGTTCACATTTGACAGATAGCTGTAGAGGCACCACCATACCAACCGAATAAAGAGATAAAAAATACACATTTTGGCAAGACTGTATCACAGTATACATCACAATCTTACATGATACATCTTACAATATTACTGTATCACTGTATACATCTTACAATCTTACATCAGAATTTACAAAGAAATCTATGTGTTTGTTGGGAAATGGAATCAAATTGTTTCTCATTTTCTATTTAAGTTTTATACAAAAGTTTTTGAAAACCATTTGATTTATGTCTAACAAAGCAAAAGAACTATATAACTTTACTAATACAACATAAATCTCTTAGTCAACACCCCATAGATTCTATGGTTGGTGAACAGTAAGATAGCATTGCAACACTTTCCAAACACCAAGAAACTGATGAATCTCGGTGCTGAAAAGAAGAGAGAATGTCAAGTTCTATTGAAGCTAGAACTGGCTGTCAAGGAAGAGTGAGTCAACCCCCAACACAGGCTCCTTAAAAGAGTCATCAATAACTGTGAAAGGGCAATGACACCAAGTAGTACTGCATAACATGCAATTGCAGAGGGCATCCGCAGGGCTTAGAAAACAAAGAGGACTTACCTATTCATTTACTCCCATGCAAGTAACATTCACATGCTTACAAATCCAAAGTTAATATTAATGAAGTGAAATGGCTTTCGGTGGTCCATGAAAAGTAGAAAATTATATTGCAGGATGAAATTATACAGTTGGGCTGCACCTATAGCAAGCTGTCACCAGTGCTGTTATAACGCAGACAATTTTTGCAGTATGGGTCAACACAAGAAGAAAGTATACACCAATAAAGAAAAGTGAAATCATTCGTAAGGAGGAGCTAACCCTGATTTTAACAATCGAAAAGTTTTGTAATTAAGAGTTTTAAGTATGATGAAACCAAGTAATGAGATCCCTTATACCCCTACTCTCTTGCCACCACTAATGATTATCCACCCATCCACATTCAAGTCTTTTTTATGTAAATCCTTCATAGCTTCCTTTTTTGATTACTTTCATCATTGTAGCTTGTCCAATTTGTTGTAGTTGTAAGACTTTGATTACTTTCATCATTGTAGCTTGTCCTGTTTCTTCTCTCTTTCCACTTTCCAACAGCTTTTGAATCACCTCAATCAAGATTTTCCAATCAAAAAGTTATGTTAATTCCAAGTTAACAGAATTTTTCAGCCCTTGCTGGAGGACTGCTGTACAGGACAACCTTGGAATAGGTGTATCTATGAAATTTTTGCAGCATTGAGCCTGAATTCGGCATATAACATTTCTGATATGTCCCCTCTGCAATGCCACAGGCCTCACTGAATTCTGGTTTGCCAACAAAAAGTATGGCTATTGTGCCAAAACTTGTTGATTTCCAACCTTGTAAATAGAGTGAAGATGTACACATACTAAATCCACCTATTTCATGCTAGCAGCTGCAATGTTTGCAGCTGTGATAGCCTATTGTGTACCCTTATCTGAAGAGTAATGTTGTACAGATGTTAAATCCACCACTTCCATAATAAGATATGCAATGTTCATACCCATGATAACCTGTTGTTATTTTTCTTCCAATGGCATTGGTCTCACTTCAATTGGACTTCACAAACTTCAAATATACTCATTTTTGGAACTCTTACTAGTTGTTTAACCCCATTACATATAATGTTTAACTCCATACAACGTAGACTATAAAGGATCACCAAAACTTAATACTTGCAAGATTCAATACAACTCTTTTTTAAGAGGCTACTTGCTATTGGTTTTAACAAGATATAAAACCTTCAAAGACGGTGCAATGTTCAGTAAATGAGTAAGCAAGATGTTATTAATATCTCAAGCTATAAAAGAAAAAAACGATATTGCATAAGATGTTAGAATTTGTGTAGATACTAGATATTGACTCGTACAAAGGCTTTCCTGCTTCCCTAAATTTAAAACATTTGGGATTAGCCTTGTAACAAATCATAGATTATGAGATCACAACCTTTAAATTGAGGGACCATTCTGAACATGACCATCTTCACAGGGACTGTTTAGAAAGACAATCAGTAACCAAGCTACAAGAATTTAAACGAGCAAGCAGCTGCAGAATCATAAAAAGAATTTCTTCATACAAAGAAGGAAGAAACTACAAAAGAACCAAAAAACACAGGGCATTCCTAAAAGCAATCCAGGGAGTAAAACAATAGATTAATCATATCTGGTCAATTGACAGCCTCAACATGAAACCAGATATTCGAGAAGAAAATGGTGGGCTAATGGGATATGCTCTAGGAAATTCAAAGAGGATCGATAATACAAAGGCCTTTCTAAACAGAATAAAAGAAAAAGGTTATGGTTGATAATGAGGATGACCAAGAAAATACATGGTGTCAGCACCCCACCAAGTTTGGGTACCAAGCATGAAAAGATCAGAAAAAAGAAACCAAATGGCAGATCAAATAAGGGAAGGGACGTGAAGTGGAAAGACATAGGTAAAAAGCTAGTAAAGTCAAGCCTGCAGACAGTTGGATAGGAAATAAGGGATTTCAATTTTCAGTTAAAAAAATTAATAGAATCAGGGCTGTACACATTCAGATAGCAAAAAATGAATTTCTAATTCAAGCAATCCAAATCAGTCCCATTAATCATACCTTTATAAAATATATTCAAGTTAGATTAGATAAACTGTAACCTGTCTGATTATACTGAAGGATTGAATTGAGGTAGCATAATATAATTTCATTTTACTGATTTAAAAAGCATTCATACTTATCCAATTTCACTGCTAGAATCAGAATGCATAACAATTAATATAACAGGTTGCTTCAGCAAATGACAGCCCCTTCAAGTTAGATTAGATATTCTGTAACCTGTCTGATTATACTGAAGGACTGAATTGAGGTAGCATAATATAATTTCATTTTACTGATTTAAAAAGCATTCATACTTATCCAATTTCACTACTAGAATCAGAATGCATAACAAATAATATACCATGTTGCTTCAGCAAATGAGAGCCCCTTCCACTTAACTAGATATTCCTGGACCTCATTGTCAGAATCAATCTTTGTTGTTCTGTCCGCAAAGACCCTCTCAACCTATTCACAGATGCCACGTAACTTTTTGATTAATTCAACGAATCAAATAACTAATGCTGAAAACAAAACTTTCTTAAGAAAGCAAGCTAGATTATACAAGTCAGTCCAACATCCAGGCACTACCTGTCTATATTGAGTGAGAAGCTCTAGCTCCATTTCCTTGCTGACATCATGGACCTCTGCCTGTAAAAGCAATCGCACAAGAATAATTCAACAATTGAGTAGCAAAGTTTTAGACAACATTTAATCTAGCAAGAATGAATGATGAAGCAAGGACTATAAACACTGCAAAAGAGTAATATAATAAATGTAGCAGTCAATAGAGCATAATGATGAAAATCAGATGACTAAAAAGAAGGTTTTCCCCTTTAAGCTTTCGGACTGGGCTCATTTTTTATCACTCAGAGCTTTCCAATGCTTACGGAAAATTAGACAGTAACATACCTCTTCTCGTGAAAGTGCCCGCCTATGGTTTCGTTCCTCTTCCACCTTCTTCATATAGTTTAACACCTTTTTGAAACCACTCAGCTGTATAATCATCACAATGAATGGATTATTTACCTAAATTTGTATATGACTGAATAGTAAACTACAAAATGATGATTCTAAATTAAGTTTCTTAGCCAGTAAGCAAGAGTAAGAGTTATCTATAAATCGTAAATTTGAAATAACCCTCTCTATTTGAAAATTGATTTACAGCTTACATGTTGAAGTTCAGACAGAGATTGCCATTGACAGTGCATATATGACTGTCCTTTCCACTTAATCAAGAACTCCATTTCACTCCAATCTAGCTCCCCATCCATTGGCATGTTCAAGACAACCAGCTCAGGCTGTTCTTTTTCTGCCGGTCTGCTTTGGTCCATTCCTCTGTGTTGATGCCACAATACTCTCTCAATTGCATCAGCATCATCTTCCTCAGCCTCTTCTATTGAAACCTGTAGAGATTGATAAATTTGTTTAATGTCAGACATGTACATTGACAAAGACAGAACTTTTCCCAGCATAAAGTGTCCTTTCCAAAAATGGTAAACCAAAGAAACTAAGAATATAAAATACATTCCATTAGAACTTTGATAACTGACCACTAGAACAAGTAGCATAGATACATCTTAATCCCAGATTTATTCAAGAGGGATCAAAAAAAACACAACAGATCCAATGTTTCAGGTCGATCAATGCTAGTTTATCTATGGTTGTTAAAGTTTGGTAACTAAAATAAAACAACACAAGACTGGAAATCACTTCACTTCTGCCAATGCTAAAAGAAAAATTACAAGACACAAGAATCACAAACAAGGAAGAATTATTCTAATATTTTAGATATGAATTTATTTTGATACAAGAGGCATGAATAACACGCATGCAAGTTCTTAAATATAACAATTTGTAAGGACCTTGCTCAGAAACAGCAGACAATTAACTGACCCTCTTATACCTATCAATTAGGGAAGTATTTGGAAAATCAATTCAAATGCAAATGTTTCATTACTAATTAAGCTAAATTTAAAATAAAAGTAACTATAATTGTATCAACAAGATGTGCTTGAATGATATCACACATATTCTGAAGTGACCCATCTGAAATAGTATGACCCCCATACCAAAGCAGCTTGGCACACTGACAGTATTAGCATGAAATCATTATATCTGAAACAATGACCGTCACACTGCGTTCTAAAGCAACCAATCTGAAATAATATTACAAGACATCTTAGCACAAATAATATTTTCAAAATGTTATAGTTTACTATTTTATGGCTTAATGAGCCTACAATAGTCAGCAAGCCAGATCTAACAATATCCTTCAATTTCAAGAATGTCCAATTATTTAAACTAGATGAGATTCACAAATGTAACAATTTCAAATTTCTTAAAGTTTTTGTAGAAAATCCATACTGAATACTATCACTATTTCAAACTATTTTTGCATGTTTACAAATAACCAAAGGTATGTTTTGATCCAAACCTTGACCCGTTTCTTGGCCCTCTCCTCTTCTTCATCTTCACTTTCTTCACTTTCAGCATATGATATTTTACGAACTGATCTTCTTGAAGTCCGCAGTTCACTTGAACGAACATCTTTGTTCCCAAATGCATTTTGTCGACTCCCACCCTTTTTATGAAATGATGTGACCTTCCTTGATTGTCGATTAAAGTCTTCATCACTGTCTTCATCTGTATCCTGGGCAGAAGATTCCTCCTCATCTGATATTATCCTACCTCTCTTTTGACGTGTAGAGACAATTTTTGCTTCTTTACCAGAATGTAAAGATCTTGTAATTCTGCGTCTACCTCGATAGCTACGCCCAGTATACTCCTCATCACTGTCTGAAGAATCTGCATCTTCGTCTTCATCTTTTTCTTCTACATAATCTTCACTTTCAGAATGCTCAACCTGGCAAGAGACAGACTAGTAACTATTCAATTTCAAAGTACCTATCTTCTAAACCATCCCCATTTTTTTTCTAATTCTCAAGAGATCATTAAAGATAAACATCTGACATGAAAATTTGATAAAAGCAATCGGTCTAGGCAACATAAATAGAACGCTGCCCAGACTATTTACCAACTGGAAACCACAAAAGACACCTCCTAAATACATGCAATAAACCGCTACAAATACTTCCACATGCCACTCTTTGTTTAAGGCTAATCTAAATAAAGTTGATAAATGTCTGATTCCAAGGCCTACAATGCAAGACCTGGTGTACAAATGCAGATTTCAAATTGGGCATTAACTAATCACTATTCCGTTTTTAAATTCCAAACAGTGCACTGCAATTAATCAACCAACACTTAAAATTATGAAAATAAAGATATAACTAATCAAAATTAAGTTATGATTTTGTACAACAAAAAATACAAATTCAGTTTATTATTTGCAAGTTCAGGTCATATACAACAATGCAGTACATTGACCTTACATTTTTACCCTGAACAGTAGCAGAAACAACCTACCTGTAAGGAAATGCTTTTCAAAGATCTTTAGTTGTTTCCTTATCTGACCTTTGTGACCAAAGAGACTAACCTTCCTCAGTTAAATGTCGTGAAAATAGATTTATCTTTCTATCATTTTCTCTTTGAAAATAAATTTCTCTTGATATCATTTTCTCTTCTAAAGGATAATATGATGATACATTCTGTAACCTAATCCTTACCTTCCGCTTTTGATGTCTACCTCCGCCGTAGCCCACAGATATAGGATTGAAATCAGCATCATCAGGGTCATCTTCTACAGTTTTGATGGGAAACATTAAATACTTCTTACTTTTAATTAAAAATTGATAACACTTATACTCAAAGAGCTTACATTTACTACAACACGGACAGAAATTCTAACTAGCCTTGATACTGAAAATTACACAAATCAATCCCGGTCACTCGATAAAGAAGGATTAAGCATTTGAAATGCTTACCATCTTCCTCATCCTCACCATCCTCTACATGGTAGTCCTCATCGTCATCATAATCTGATTTTACTGCCTTTAGACCCTTTGCAAGGTTCTTGTTACTATTAACATCCCTACTTGAAAACCTGGAATTTAAGCTTCTTACTTTGTTACCCTCTTTACCTGATAATGATTCACTTTGATCTTCCCCACCTTGCTCATAATAATCATCCGACAACATGTCATCTACAGGAACCCCTGCTTGGTCTCTTTGATTTTCTCCAAGGTTCTTCTCACCATAACAATCCGCTGGTTCTGACTGGTCTTCTCCACCCTCAGATGCATTATTTACAAAATCTTCCTCAACCTGGTAATCTGAGTCTGACTTTTTTGATTCTTGTTCAGAATCAGAAACTTCCCCTTTATCAATCATTTGACGATCCTTCCAAAAATCTGAACCCCATTTGCCTACCATCCTCCTTGATGGATTCTGCAAACCATGCCGCCTACCAGTAATAGGTTCGTCATCTTTATCATGAATCCTGTTATTATCTGTCACTTCATCATCACTTTGATACTGTCCAACTACTTCTTTATCACTTGAACTCGCATCTACCCTGCCATTACCCAAGGAACTGTGAGCTATCTCTCCATCTCTATAGCTGCTCTCTTCAGCCTTTTCATTTGCCAGATTTTGGTCTGGATCACCACCGATGCTATAATCCCCATAAAATGCCATTCTTTACATGTAAGCTTTCTTCACACACAAAATTATCCGAAACGCCTAAAGGCAAAATTTCTCTGTAACCACATCCACAAACAGATAGTGAGACATTACAAACACCAATTTAAAACATTGTTGAACAAATTCACAAGAACAGAACTTCAAGAAATGAATTTACTTTTCAGAAAAAGAAAGACTTTCAATTGGAATTATCTTGCATACAACCAATACAACTATACAACAAACCTCGGAACTTCTTTTGGCCCATATAACTAATATTGCGCTTTCTTGACACTTTGACTAATGGTCGGGTTAAAATGAATGTTTACTTGGCATAGTTCTACCCTCGGTTCTGTTTTGAATGTTTAAATTCAGAATAACTGAATGGACAACGGTTGATGATAACATCCCGACTACAGTTATAATTCAATTTACAATTTAGAAACCAGTAGTGGAAAAAATTCAGTCCTAAAAGGTTATTCGCCATTTGTTTCCAGTGGAGGCGTGATCTAGAAAACGCATTTTAGTATAAATTATGCTGAAGTACTGGGGGGAATTATTAATGCTTAGCTCAGGTGACCTCCCATTTACAAATAAATTAAATATGGAAACAGAAACTTCGCAATTTTTTAAAGAAATAGTAGGTTCATTTCAGTGTAAGATCACAAGAAGGAATTGACGCTTGAACGTCACCTGTCACGCACAATACCCAATTCTGAGCTCTTCGAATTAAGGAATGTAACAAATTTACCTGTACCAAATTTCGAATTAAGGAATGGAACAACTTTGCATTTCATGGCACTGGTACCCACCTCCCACCATATTATTACCTACTTGGGAGGCTTAAAACTTTTGATCTTTTGAGTGATTTACGCGGGGTTCATTGACGGCATTTATGCACGAGTCTTCCCCCGGATAAAGTCAATGCATCGGAGGAGAACATTTCATGTGTGACCATGGAAATGGAACATGACAAATACTGCATGGCTAATATAATTAACCAAGTGTGGGCTGCAATTAGCGTTCAGTAAAGGCGAAGAAAAAAAATGCAGGTGAATAATTGAACATGTAGAATGGTAATTGTAGCCAAATTTGTGGCAAAAGAGATTGACAAATGGTTCCTATGCGATGACGGATACAAAAACCAATTGCCCACGCCCAACATAAGAGTAGAAGAAATGCGAATGAAGTCAAGAGCCTGTCGACCTAATCCGATAGATAGTTTTGAGAGAAACCGATCACATCGGAAAGAAACCCAAATTTAAAACAATCATAATGGATAAGCAGAATGGGCGTATTCAAAGAATACTTCCTTTGATAAAATAGCGTTGATCGGATCCATAAAAGGGGTTGTTGTCAAATATGCGTGTGACTCTTCATTAGAAACACGAATCAAGAAGTAACGAAAACGAATCGGGAATCGACGACCTAGGACACGTATTCATTTAAACAAACCCTAGCTGTGTATGTATTTTTCTGATAAAATAACCATAGCTATTTCAAGTTTCTCCTCCTACGTCTCTTATTCCCCGCTTCCATATTTCAAATTTATAAAAAAGAAAGCTCCATGCAAAAGAAAGAGAAAATAAATTGCCCGAACAACTCAGGGGTTGGAACCTCACCGGCCAAAACTAATGGAAGGCAGCAATCCGATCGATCGATCGTTCCCCCGCGCGGCTCCTGTGAAAAGAAAGAAAGATTGATGGATTCCGTCCGTTGTTTTTGTTGTTGTTAAGGCTTGGAGGTTTTGTTTCTTAGGTTTTGTTTAATCCGAGGGTTTCGGAGGTCGATTAAGAGCCTAATCGGTGGCTCGAGGCACCGCACGGACCATCTTGCGAGCAGAAGGCGTGGAGGCAATAATCCCTAAAAACTACTCTACCCTGCCCTGCCATCATCCATGGAAGAAGAGCACGAACAAGAACAAGAATATATTTAATAACGATAAAAATAGGAAAAAAGAATAAAAATACGAAACCACCCACTCCACTGTGTCATTTCTTTCTTCCTTTTTCTTTATTTATTTATTTAAGTGTGTTTATAATCGCAAAGTAAACCTTCCTTCAAATGACAATTACTTGACGGGCGGATACGGCCCGTCAGGGGCCACGCTGGCAGGGAACACATCACGCCCATGAAGGCACCCATACCCAATCAGAATAAGCCATGTGGCAAACAGTTGCTTATTCATCACGCCTCTTTAAAGACCTTGCGTTGCCTTGCCTCGTCAGTTTAGTACGCCGACGACACGTGATGGTGATGGTTCTCGTTTTGTTTCTGGTGCTTCCCGTAGGGGATTAGGGTTCATCCCTGCCTTGCCTTGCCTTGCCTTCTCCCCTTTCTAGAAGCTTTTCGTCTTCCCATTTTATTTTATTTTGTTTTTGTTTTAAAGCTTTTGTGTTTTTTTTTAAATTTAAGTTTTAGTTATGGTTATGATGCTAAAACATTAGTTAAAATTGCAAAATCATAGGAAGAAGATTTATATCATGGGGGTGGTGAAATTAATAATGCCATTTTAAATCAAGGAGCCGGTGAGGATAATAATGCTATTTTAAAGTAAATATGTGGTGAGAATAATAACGCTATTTTAAGGGAAAATATATACATGGACAATAATGTTCATTTAAAAATAATTAATTCCCTATGAGGATAAAAATAATTTTATGTTCAAACTCTTATGATTTCCTTGGGTCATGCCATCCTCCATGTATATTTCACTACATGAGGATTTTCCAAAAAAATGTGAAAAATGTGCATAGATGAAAATCGTGGGGGTTATTGTAAGGTGAAGGTATTATATTTTTTCATTTTGGAAAAAGATAAGATTTAGTTTTTAATATTGTATTTAATTTGTATGATGTCAATAGATAGAATTGAAGTTTATAAAATTTTATTTTTATTTTTTAGATTTTTAGTTATATGGTTGATGGTATTATATTTTTTCATTTTGGAAAATATAAGGTTTAGTTTTTAATATTGTATTTTTTTAATATAATGGAAAGTTTTATAGTAATTTAGTTGTGGGGATGCCCATGGAGTTTTGGATTGACGGCGAATGGGTGCACTCTTAAGGCACTCCTTGCAATAGGTTACTGGTTCAAATCCCCCGTGGGTGCTTACCTACCAAAAAAAAATAGTTGTGGGGATATTCATTACTTGTTGTTATTCACAAATGCGAGTTGACTCATCTTTATTATTCAAGGAAAACTACGCCATCTAGAATTACTTGTTGGTTCCATAAGGGGGCAGGCTTTCACTCCTACGAGATGACTCTGGGTCTTGGGTCGTTAACTTGTTTCCTTACGTTCGAGGAAGACAAGCTCTTAGCCGATAAAAAGTAGTCCTAGGGCATACTCAAGGCCCATCAAACATGTTTATAACTTCCCTCTAATTTATTAAAAATAAATTTATTGATTAAAATAAAAGTAGCATGACATATCTTTGAAATTGATGAAAAGGAAAACTAAAACTTAACGTGTGGCAAGAATGATGTGAAAGAATTAATGTTATAGTACTTTTTGTGCCAATGGAGATCAGAAATAGTATTGTAATACATTCATAGAATATTTGAGCTAGCATGGACACCACTAATGATCCATGTGGATATTGGTGGTCACCCGCCTATTCCTCTTGGACCCCAACATTGTTTCCTTTCAGTTTCCTTAATTCTAGCACAACATTCTATTTTTGGTAGTTTTTTGGGTCCTAAACTTCTTGAGTTGTTTTGAGGTCCTAAAAGATTTTTTTTTTGGAAAACGAAGAGACTATAAAAGTGCCCAAGTTTGTTTTGTGGATTCTATTTTTTGCCTTCTCATTGAGATCTTCGAAACAAAGTATTATGATAGCCAAATGGAGATCATATGCCAAAGTTACAACCTCAGAAAGTTGGCAATCCAACTTACCCCAATGGGGCCCAAAACTGCTAGCGCTTCCTCTCCTAGGGTTAGGGTTTCACACTTCTTCTTTATGATAAAAATGACTATGAGTCTTATTGTAACACAATTCAGAAGGCATGTGGTCATCACATCTCTTCTCAAAGATAAGCTACCATTGCCCGATCTAGTTTGTTTCATTCTGCATGTAAACAGTTTTCAATGTTTGTTATTAATTCGTTAAAGTTATGTTCTTTCATTGTATCTATGTGTTATGTTTAAATATGTATTTCATTTTGTTCCTTCATAATTTTGGATCAACTAATAAGACGTTTTGTATTTTCACTTTTCTCACAACATTATAACTATATGGCAAATTTTAGAGGTTGATTGTGTGACAATGTATCTAAATGTTGATCATTATGTAGGGCTTCCCCACTTGATTGATTGGTTACAATGATGTATACTACTGTAGCGAAGGTTTCCTCTAAAAGTTCAATGTAGATTTATACTTGTAGATTCAAACTACTTATGGAATATGCTAGAATAAAAGACTTGAACCTACTCTACTCATTAGCGGAAACAAAAATTGATTGATGAAAACACTAAGCAGAAAAGGAAGAATTCCAATCGCACATAACACTATATTTTTATGGGGAAAGCAACTGCTCAAAACCCCGACTATTGATATTGCATTAACCATAAGATTTGAGAAGAAAATACAATGCTTGTTCAACCCGAACAATCTCTACACAAGTACAATCTATCTCGCGGCTTCACAAACAAGCTCAAGCCAACACTTAGCCAAAATTGTTGCCTGCCAAGCTCCTACTTCCTTGCACAATCCCTAAGGGAATTAGCTCATGTTTAATCGGGAAAATCCCTCACCACAATCGCGCAATCCATCATAGGCCTTCTACTGATTACATGCACTATTTGTACAACTCGGAAAATTATACAACTGATAGTACATTGTCCTCGAACTCTAATATCAATTAGGTCTTCATCTGAACTGACATGCATGCGCTATTTTGAGTTATTTATCAGTTATTTGATTGATCACTACACGTGAATTAAATCCAATTTGGTTCACCGACCACTCGCTAGTTCCTCCAACAGTTATAACTAGTTTAACTGAATTTAACTCAGTTAAACTTAATTAAATAATTACAACTCAGTAATAACTCAACCCGGGCCCCTAAAATTAAGGGATCACTCTACACGACTCTAGATACACTTCCAACTCGAATCTACTCAACCAATTAAATCAATTTAACTTAGTTAACTGCTACAAGTTGCTATGAGAATATAATTACAATTTAATTCCCAATTTAATTCAAGGACAAATTAAGTTAGGATTTTCGTGTTGCTATTTTTAACATTCAAACTAGCCTAAAGTATGGTTAGTGTCAATTTTGTGAAGATTAAGTATGTTGAGTTGGTAAGGAACATATTCTCAATAGGAAACAATGTATATAATGACTATCACTCGTCCATCCTCATGTTTGGTTCCATTTTATAACCTCTTTTGAAAGGCATATGTCTTTGTCAAGTGACAAAAAAGTTATATAAAAAGATCTAACTTCAATGATAATTCTCAAAGGCATTCAAATCTTTGTTATAAATAACATAAATTAGTGGCCAAATAAGGACAATATCTGGAATCTATCTTTGGCGTCGCCTTTCTTTAAGATTGATTTCATGGCCATTATTTTGCAATTTTGTATGTTGTAAAGGGATGTAGGTAAGCAATGAGTTTGACATAGGCATCAATGAAGTGGGACATGACCAAGTAGTTTTGTGTATCCTACACTTTGACCATAAGCCCAATTTTCGACCCGTACACATCAAAAAATAACTTTTTGGCCTAGAATTTGTGACAACAATAACAAAAAACACAAAAATATGTTCTCAACCAAAAAAAATTAGTGAAATTTTATATAAAAGTTAAAATATGGTCGAAAGCTTTTTTTAGGCTCAAACTGACAATCAAAAGATTTACTTAAATCATTTATAACTGGAAAAAAAACTAAATGTTACTATGAGCAATCTAAAACTATAGAGTATAAACAAAATATCACATACCTTGGAGAATGTGAATGACAAAATAAGAATTCCTGGCATATCAACGTCACCAATATGGAATTAGAGGTCACATAGGAGGAATTGATAAACTATATAAGGGACGGGGAAGAGGGAATTATAAAGTCTATATTCATCATGGGGACATATTATTAGAGATGTAGAAAGTGTTCAAGGTCTATGGAAGATAAATTAACAGAGATAGAGAGGGAAGCATATACCCACTTTGTACTTTAGCTTATTCAAATTTATTAGTGAGTGGATCAAATGATTCATGGGTATGAATCCTAAAATCCAAGTCAATGTTGGATAGGTACTATCAGTCAAGGACTATAGGATGAGATGTCAACTTAGGAGCAAATGTTGATCAACAAGGGGAAGAAAGGTCATTGTTATCATAATCTAATAGGAAAGAAACTATAACTCAAATGACAAAGAATGAAAGAGTCGCAGCGATAGGTGATGAGCCCCTGAATTACCTATTGGTGTTATTCCTTTCTTGACTATTTTCTCTTACATTAGCCCTCCAAATGTTTATTTTTTACCAAAATTATTGCCATGATGACCATTATTAGCCATTTCAATTTATCTAGTAATTGCTTGTGAATTAATGTGTTTAGAATAATTATGAAATTATAGTGATAGGATGTTTGGATTTCACGAGTAACTTGGAAAAAGGGTGTCATCTCCATGTAAAACAATATGCTTGAAATATAATTATGTAGAGTGTTGATGAATATATGATCTACAAACTGCTATGGATATTCCACTAGAATAGTTCATCACAACAAATATTGTAATATTCTTAAATCTTAAACCATGCGAACTATTTTTTTCCTTTAGATCATAGATTAATTGAATAGTAGCTTTCATTGAATTTTATGAAATGACAAAAATATCAAAATAAAAGAGAAATCTAATACGAGAGAAAACCCAACTATAAGGTGTGGCCTATGCTCCACTTTCTTTACTTCAGTTGTAAAATGCACATACAAAGGAACAAGAACTCAATACGAAGATACCTTTTTGACATTGTGGCCTAAATGACTACTACATAATCCTCCTCCTTCACAATTATGCTCACAAAATATCACTCTCAAATGTTTCCTCAGTTAAGGACAAAAATAAAATTCTAAAGAATGGAATGTAGAAATTACTTGCAGATTTAGACTACAGATTGTAATATGCTAAAACAATTGACTTGAATCTACTCTACTCATTAGTGGAAACAATAAACAATCGATGAAATCATGAAGCATAAAAGAGAAATAATTCAATCACACATAACACAATAATTTTATGGGGAAATCCACAGCCAAAAACCAATGTTATTTGTATATTGCATTAATCAGAAAATACGAGAATATTACAATGCTTTGCTCAAGCCCGAGCAACATCTACACTATCTCAATCTACCTCATTGCTTCAAAAACAATCTCTAGCCAATACTTAGCCAAATTAGTTGCTTGCCAAGCCCCTATTTCCTTACACAATTTCCTAGGGAATTAGCCCATATTTAATTGGGAAATTCCTCATCCATAACTATGCAATCCATCATAGGCCTTCCTCTGATCGCATGCACCACCTGTACAATTCAGATGATTATACAATTGATAGTACATTGTCCTTGAACTCTAATTTCAACTAGCTCTTTCTTTGATTTGACATGCATGAGTTAATTACGAGTGAATCTTCAGTTTACTGGTTGAGCAATGTTAGTTACACCCCACTACTAGATCTCCCACTAATTCCTCCATATTTTGGAACTAGTTTAACTAAATTTAACTTAGTTAAACTAAATTAAATAATTACAACTCAAAAGAACTCAACCTGGGCCCCTAAAATTTAGGAACCCCTCTACATGACTCTAGATAGACTCCCAACTCAAATTAACTAGGCCAACTAAGTCAAATTTACATGGTTAACTATTACAAGTTTCTATGAGAATTAGAATTAGAATTAGAATTAGAATTTAATTCATGATTTAATTTTTCTATGAGAATTAGAATTATACTTTAATTCCTAATTTAATTAAAGGAAAAAATTAAATCAGGATTTTCTTATTGCATTTTTCAACAAGAAACATATTATCTGCTACCTTGATCCTCCCTCTATGAAACTCGAATTTGCATCTTGACAATGCCTTTGTCAATATATCTGCACCCTACTCCTTTGTAGAAATGTATTCCATCAACATGATTCTCCTTTGCACACAATTTGTAGATAGTGATACCGGATGTCGATATGCTTGTATCGATCATGAAAAAATGGATGCTCAAAGAGTTTGATATAACTCAGATGGTCACATTAAATCACAATAGGATCCATCTGTTGACCAAATAACCCAACAAGGATCTTCCTCATCCATATAGCCTCATAAGTTGCTTGACTAGCAACCATGTACTCTGCCTATGTTGAACTAAGTGCAACTGATCTTTGCTTCATGTTGTACCAAGAAACTGTTGCTGACCCAATACTGAAGATTCCCCCTGATGTGCTCTTCCTGTTGAATGGAATCCTTGCCCAATTTGCACCAGTGAAGCGTTGAAGCTTCACTCCCTCTGTTCGACCAAACTAATTGGTGCCTTTAAGGTATCTCAACACATGTTTAGCTGCCTTCCAATAAAGTTTGGTTGGCTTAACCATGGCTTGACTAAGTTGGTTAACTACAAAACACATGTTCAGTCATGTGTTCACCAAATACATAAGTGAACCCATAAGCTATCTATAAATAGTAGCCTCCACTACTTCACCTGAAGTAGCATCCCCCTTCCTCTAGTTACCTACTAGAGGAGTCTCCACAGGTTTGTTGCTTTCTATGTGGAACTTCTTCAGTATCTCGTCGGCATACTTACCCTGAGAGACAAACAATTCCTCATCTACTTGTCATACTTCCATACCAAGAAAGTAATGCATGAGCCCTAGGTCCTTCATCTCGAATTCTCTTGCAAGATCCTCTTTGCAATATTTTATTAACTTCTCATCACCTGTTAGAATCAAATCATATACATATAATACTATAATCAACAATTTACCTTCAACCACAATATGGTAAAGGTTCGCATCCACTTCACTTTTGGTGAAGCCCAACCTAGTGAAATAGTTGTCAATCCTAGTGGACCAAGCATAGGGTGCCTGTTTCAGTCCATACAAGGCTCGCTTGAGTCTGCACACATGTGACTCTCTGTTGAAGGTCTCAAATCCTTCCAATTGCTCAATATACACCTCTTCCTCAATCATGTCATTGAGGGATGTTGTCTTCACATCCATTTGATGTATGTTCCATCCCATCTGTGTTGACATTGTTAGAATAGATCTAATTGACGAGTACCTTACTATTAGAGCAAAAGTCTCATCGTAATCAATTCCCTACACTTGAGAGAATCCTTTGGCCAGAAACTTGGCCTTGTGTTTCTCCACACTCCCATCTTTTGCTTGCTTTCACTTGTAAATCCATCTAGAACTCACCACTAACTTGTCTGTTAATCTTGGGACCACTTCCCAAACATTGTTTTTGATAATGGAGTCATACTCCTAAACCATGGCATCAACCCATATTCGTTGTTGCACTGTGTCCTCAAATGAGGATGCCTCGATCTCTACACTCTCACTCATCAGAGACATGTAGCCAGTGTATTGATTTGGTGACATCCTATGCCTGTGTTGTGATGTGGGTGCTCCCACATTCTCTCTAACATCATGCATCAATTTGTCAGCCTCTTTGGTGTGCTTCCTTTCATCTCTGGAAGTCTCTACATGAGTGGGTGCTTCCACTCTCTGTTCCTCTGCATGCATCTGAAGCTCCCTCTCAAGGGAACATCTCATGGTCTTCTCTTCATTGAACTTCAGATCTCTATGAACCATTGTCATACTGTTGGATGGCAGGTATACCCGATAGTTGTGAGGTGTATCAGTGTACCCCAAAAATATGCCCAATTCAATTGTTGGCTCTAGATTTTTCCGTGCATCCTTGGTAACATAACAATAGACTGATGAACCAAAGATCCTGAAGTGTGCCACATCTAATTTCTTACCTGAAAAAGCTTCTTCTGGTATACTCATCTCGAGAATTCGACGAGGGATTATGTTCAGCAAATAAGCAATTGTGTTGCATGCTTCAACCCACAAGTGAAACGGTAGGCCCTGATCATGTAACATCGCCCGTGTCACTCCCACAATACTTATGTTCTTCCTTTCAAACACCCCATTCTGTTGTGGGTTATGAGGTACTATTAACTCTTGCTGAATGCCTTGTAATGCACAAAAGTTCTTGAATTCATTCGACACATATTCTCCACTGTTATCACTTATGAGAGCTTCAAATTTCCTACCAATATATTTCTCAACAAGTGCTTTAAATTCACAAAATTTAGCGA
Organism: Pinus taeda; assembly: GCA_000404065.3. Taxonomy (NCBI): domain Eukaryota; kingdom Viridiplantae; phylum Streptophyta; class Pinopsida; order Pinales; family Pinaceae; genus Pinus; species Pinus taeda. The sequence continues at coordinate 385,791 of APFE030245849.1, forward strand.
ACATATGATCTTTCTTCTGCATGAAGAAAATCTAGCACTTATGAGAAAAATCATCAACAAATATTACATAATACCTTTGCTTGGTCGTGGATGTTGTCAAGAACAGTCCACACACATCTGAGTGAACTTGATCAAGGATCGCTTGTGCTCGATTGTCTTTATCATGAAAGGAAGCTTTGGTGTACTCCCCCGATGTACACCCTTTGCATGTGTCTCTCTACTCTAGTGTACCCTTGGTAAGTCTTCTTGATTTTTTTTGCATGATCTTCAAAGCTCCATGGTGCAAGTGACCCAATCTTCTATGCCACAACTCACCGATATATTGGCTTTGCACCTTCTCTACTTTAGTGCTCAAAGAAGCGCATTCTTCTACATCCAATTTGTAGAGGTTCTTCACCCAAACCCTGATCCGCTTCACCTATCCTGGGGCTATGTGACGAAGGAAAGCCTTTCCCTTGCTAAATATCACATCGTAGCCACGGTACTCCAACATGTCAACTAAAACCAAATTCTTCTTCAAACCCAAAACATACATAACATATTTTAATGTGAGAGGAGAACCAGACTCCCTTTGAAAGGTAACAGTACTGATGTCGGTCACGTTATACCTCTGACCATCTCCCATCTTGATGTGCATCTAGAGGTCCTTCTCTTCAAGTCACTGAAGAACTCTTTGTTTCCGTTCATATGGAATGAGGCTCCAATATCTAGGTACCACACACTACCCATCACTAATGTCACCATGCAAGCGATGAGGGTGAAATATAGTTCAAATTATGAAGCAAGAGCTTCACCTGCCACTCCTCCTAAGGGCTTCTTACCGGCCTTCTTGTGTGGGCACTTTGTGGCATAATGTCCCAGCTCGTGACAGTGAAAACATTTAATCTTCGACATGTCCTTCTTCTTGTTTCCCTGACTGGAATTTGATTTGGAATGGGATGACTTCCCCTTCCCTTTCTTCACCTTCCCGGCTAAGGCACAATTCTCCTCATCATCGTGCTTGGATGAGGATCCATCTTTGGTGTTTCACCAAATCTCTTCTTGTACTAGGTTGGACCATAATCACTCCCACTCTAGTAGTTGTGCCAGCTCTTGGGAAGTTCTAGAAGTTCTAGGCTCACCAGATCATCTTCAACAGTTATAACACTGACACTTCCAAGCTCATCTCGACCTTGGGTGAACTTGGTCAAGTACTTTGGTATTGTGTCGCCCTTCTCCATCTTAATCTTTCTGAGCTTGTCCTTCAGTGCTAGCTTCCTGTGGTCACTATTGTTCTGAAACAAGTTTGTTAAGGCCTTCCACATTGCAAATGGAATTTCCTTACCGTGGAGGTTTGAGACGATATGATCTCAAACTCCTTGTAGGATAATCCTTCTCACCTTCACCACACACTTTCTCCACTATGCTAGATCCTAAGCATCAGTTGGCTTAGGAATATCTTTATCTGTGAATTCCTTAAGCCTGATGTCTTCCAACACTGCCTCCATCATGTCCTTCCAAGCAATATAGTTCGAACTACCCTCAAGGGAATATTTGAGTCTCAATCCATAGAACGACATCCTACTGGCTCTGAAGTATGATACTGCAAATTTGATTTCTCCTGCAAAAGAAAAACTTGTATTCCCCTCCTTTATAGTGATTTATGCTCTGATACCATGTAGAAATTCCTTGTAGATTTAAACTGCATATTGTAATATGCTAAAACAATTAACTTGAATATACTATTTTCATTAGTAGAAACTATAAACAATCAATGAAATCACAAAGCATAAAAGAAAAATAATTCAGTCACACATAATGCAATAATTTTTTGGGGAAAGCCACAACTAAAAACCCCCGCTATCTGTATATTGCATTAATCATAAAATATGAGAATATTACAATGCTTTTCTCAAGCCCGAGCAACCTCTGCATTATCTCAATCTATTTCGCTTCTTCACAAACAAGCTTCAGCCAATACTTAGCCAAATTTGCTGCCTACCAAACTCTTATTTCCTTGCGCAGTTTCCAAGGGAATTAGCCCATATTTAATTGGGAAATTCCTCATCCATAACTGTGTAATCCATCATAGGCCTTCCCCTGATTACATGCACCACCTGCACAATTCAGATGATTATACAACTAGTAGTACATTGTCCCCGAACTCTAATCTCAACTAGGTCTTTCTCTGATTCGACATGCATGAGTGAATCTTCAGTTTACTGGTTGAGTAATGTTGGTTACACCCCACTACTGGATCTCCCACTAATGCCTCCATAAGTTGGAACTAGTTTAACTTAATTTAACTCAGTTAAACTGAATTAAATAATTACAACTCAGAAGAACTCAACATGGGCCCCTAAATTTAGGAACCACTCTACATGACTCTAGATAGACTCGCAACTCGAATTAACTGAGGCAACTAAGTCAAATTAAGTTAGTTAACTATTACAAGTTGCTATGAATTAGAATTTAATTCAAGGGCAAAATTAAATTAGGATTTTCTTGTTGCATTTTTCAATATGGAACCCCTTGTCCTCTTGGTAGCCTATTATTTAACATATCTCGGTAGTCATCTACGCGTAGGGCTTTGACTTCCTTGGCCCTCAATTGTGATAAGGTTTTGGGCCTTCTAAAATCTTCTTGAAAGTCCACGTGTGTCTAGCCCCACATGTCTAAGTAATGGGGAGTTGACATAGCATCCACTTGTACCATGGTAGTCAACATGGTAGGTCAACTTGTGGGAGGCATAACTTTCACATGCAAGCTCTTAATGAAGTAATTTTCAAACCATTTGAAAGGTATTGAGTTGTAAATCAATTTTGAGTGCACAAGAAAAAAAATTGGACATTGTAAACCCATAAAAATGTCTTTTGACGACTCAATATAAATCTGAAAGGCTTCACACTCCAAATTTCCAAACCAATACCTACCACTAAAATGACTTGTGCATGCTAATTCCTCCATTTTTTTCCACCCAAAAATACCAATATAAATGGCAAATTATATGAAAATATAATCCAAATCATATCTCCCCATCTAGGGTAGCTTTTTGTATCCAAAAGCTTTATTGAATGAGGGGAGTAAAATCTTATCTCTACCTTCTCTTCGGAGTACCATTTTTCTTTGCCTAGAAGTTGTCCTTTCAACCCAATCTACCAATTTTCATGTTACCTCTACCTTGTAGTTCTAGACTTCTTCTACAAAATTGTGTCTTTTTCCAACTTTTCCTGAGCATCTGATGCTAAGTCCTCTATGATAGGTGGGACCTACTCTTCCTCATGATCCAACATGGAAGGCTCATAAAGTTTCAAATTCTCCACATTCACTACTAAGTAAATGTGTATGTGTGGAGGTAGATTGAGTTTTCTAGGCGCGACCTCCCACCTTCTCCATTACCTCAAAATGGCTATATTGCATAGTCTTAATCTTCTTACTAAGACCTTGTAGTATTTCCTTGTCAAGTTATAACTAAAGTATGTCTCCCACTATGAATGACTTTTTGGTTCCGTGTTAGTCATGTTTGGCCTATATGTTTCATGTGACTTCTTCAACATCTCTCCTATACTTGTAAATGGGTCTCCCTAATATTTTTCAATAAAATTTGTTGCTCTTATTGCTTCTTTTGTGATGTCTTCCTTCTCTCCTCCATGTTGTCCATGTACAACATCTAAGGGTGAAGGTGGAAATTACCCAAAACAAGCTGCAAAAGGGGACTTAATATCATATGTGTGAATTGTTATGTTATGAGCATTGAACATAGATCATATTTTCATCCCAAGTCTTCAAATGCGTCTAATTATGATCCCTAAAAAACTACACCAAAGTCCTATTGATTAATTTTGTCTGCCCATCTATCTATGGATGGGATGTTGTGGATCTCTTCAACTTGGTGTCCATCTTCTCCCAAAGTGTAGTCCAAAAGGCATTGAGGAATCCCATATCCCTATCATATATGATGCTCATTGGTATCCCAACGTGCACCTAGACTTATTCAAGAAACATATTTGTTACTTCTTGTCCTTTGATGATATTTTTCTAGGGCATAAGTGCAACACCCCCTCCCCACATTTACCTGCTTTTACAAGCCCTCAGCGTAAATGTGAAGCAAAGTGCCACTATGACATTACCCGACCTCCTAGCTCCAGTTAAGGAAGTGGGGTCTACAACTGAGACTTACTAGCCACAAATTAACATCCTACAGGGCTTACAAGACACTCAAGGGCCAAACAACCACCACAGGTGACCAAATCTTGAGCTGGATAGATTTTTCACTGACCTAGACTCCCAATTGCAAGCACAAGCCTGCAAATGTGCGGTTATAGGGCTCTAACCACACACAAGACACTACTTCCATGTGGTTATAGCCCAAAATTTCCAATTCAGAGGGTGCGGTCCCGAGATTTGAGCCACAATTCCAGGCTAGCCTCTAGGCCACTGCCTATAACTTCTTGTAACTTCTCAGAATGATAAATGACATAATGGCAATATTATTCATATGAAACTTGAATAAGAACTTGTACTAACCAGCTGTAACCATGATAGTCATTTCGTCAAACATATGGTAACACATGTAAGCTACATGTCATGAATGCATATATGATCATAGGAGTCTGAAACTTATCTGAGAATCACCAAGAAGCTCTAATGCCCTCCCATAATAGTTGCAATGACACTTGTTAGCCCATGCATCCATTAACCATTAAATACTTATCAAATCCTAAACAAGTCATAGCTATGGCACATTACAAATCCATGCTTATAACAAAATTATTAACGATGACATAATAGCCATCAAATCACCATATTAATAAGTATAAGTGCTCATAAATTACAATAGGAAAATAACTCTTATTATCTTATGCAAAAGCCAACCAAGTCAAGGACTTCCACATACCACTCGACTATAGATTGGACTGAACCAAATCTTTCTTTCAACCAATCAACCTCGTGCCATATTCCAAGCATGAATTTGGGATCTCAAGACATAAATAACCAGGGCTTCTCGGAGATTAAACCACCTCCACCATAAGACTACTGTGATCTCGCCAAAAATGGTCAAGAGATAACAAAGCCCAAAACAAGCTTGGATGCCTTAGTTTTTATTTAACAATACCTTGAGGAATTTTTTCTGTATCCACCCACCTGTTGAGGGCTTCCAGAAGATTAAACCACCTCCACCCCAACCCCTATGAATTTACTTAAACCACCTCACCCGGTTCCAAAAACCTTCCGGCAATCCAAAGCTCAATCAGAAAATAATCCCATCACACCATGGCTATCTGAAAAATGACAAGGCAAGGTTGAAACCACTGTCAAACCCAACAAAACCCATGCCAATGAAAAGAAGTGAACCAAATGAATAAATGCATATACAATGCATTCATGGATCAACTAGGAAATCACACACATAACATGTTACCTGCGAAATCCTCCTATTGAAGTTGCTTGATCCAACCTTCCTTGCTTGTCCTTTGCGTTCCTTGTCCTTCCTTTGATTTCTTTTGCTTGCTTTCTCTTCTTGGTTCTCTTCTCTCCCTGAAACTAATTCCAAAGCCAAATTGACAAAAAGTTGTGAACTAATCCTCATAAGCCTTTTTATCATTGAGGACTCTAATTTCTTCATTTTCCTCTATTTTTCCTTCAATTTCCCTCTCATACAAACTTGTGACCTTTCATCTCCCTTTTCTCCTATTTTCCTTTATTTCCACAAATAAAATGCCAATTAATGCCTCTTTTCCTTTCCCAGTTTCCTTAGCCATAAATAAACCGAAAGTGACACCCACTAAGATGCTTTTCCCAACATTCAATGTAGAATACATGTCCCATGACCTTGGTCTTATTCTGCCTTTATTATCCTTTATTACATTAACGTTTAACCAAGGTTATTACAAATCCCTCCCTCTTAGGGGAACACCATCCTCAATATTCTATGACACTTATGACCAGCAAGACTATTGAGAACCAAAACATAATGTCCATGGAACTTTATAACTTAGCCTGGTGTAGTATATATAATAACAACTTACTAAAAAGCAAAACCAACATGACAAACATGACAACGTGACAATCATACCGCTTATTGGAGCTTTATAACACAACTCATTACGGTATTTACAATAAAAACCATACATAGATATGTACATATAGCAATAATCCTTTGCCTCAACTGACAAATAATGAAGGATACATAGCTCGCATCTGATCAACCATCTCCCATGTAGCTTCATCGGGCCTAAAGTGCTTCCACTGTACTTTAACTTGCTTGATTGCTCTGTTTCGGAGCATGAGTTGTTTATGCTGCAATATGCATTGAGGTTTTGGCTGGAATTCTCCTTATGGTTCCACATGCAATACAAATAAGTCAATCACATCATCAACATCCTTCACATATTTTTTAAGTAATGAAACATGGAAAACATCATGCACTTTCACTGTCAACAATAGTGCAAGTCTATAGGCCACTAGTCCAATCCTCTCAAGGATCTCTAAAGGTCCGCAATTGATCCAGGTGGATGTTGGTGGCCACCCACCTATCCCATTTGGACCCCACAACTGTCTCTTTCAGTTTTTTCAGTTTCCGTAAATGTAGCACAATTTACTATTTTTAGCAGTTTTTTTTTAGTCCTGAACTTCCGGAGCCGTTTTGAGGCCCTAAATGAAGTTTTTTGGGAAATCTGGGGGCAACATGGGTCTATGGACTGATGTTGCCCTTCCCAAAGTGGTAGTTCTCGGATAGATCTTTCTAACGATCTATCATACGCGTCAAACGGAGATCGTAGGCCAAAGTTACGACCCTGGGAAATTGATGTACCAATTTACCCAAACGGGGCCCACAATTTGGCGTTTCATCTTCTAGGGTTAGGTTTTGGAATGTGAAGGGTTTTCCATTGTTTCTAAACAATAAATAGACCTTCCAGCCTCATTGTAACACAGTTCGGAACAATTCAGAGGCATGTAGTCACCACATCTCTTCTCAGAGATAAGCTACCATCGCCCTAGCTGGTTTATTTCCATTTCTGGTTGTAAGCATATTTCGGTATTTTCCATTAATGAAATGAATCATTGTTTCCGCTGCATCTTTGTGTATATGGTTATCTCTGTATTTTGTTGCGTTCCTGTTTAAATCTGGATCAGTGGTATCAGAGCGGTCTTTTTTTTCTCTGTTTTTATTTGCATGTCCCCAACGAGGTTGGGATATAAGGAGTTAGGGCTTGAACTGGTCGAACCTTTGCAAGACCAGCCTCGGAAATCCCGACGGCCTCCCATGGCGGATGAGAAGAAAGACGAGGGGGCAGGAGATCCTATCAAAATCTTGCTCGAAGAAGCCCTCGAGCGACAACGGAACGCGATGATGGACAGTTTTGCGCAGATTCTTCAGCGGCTACCTAGAGGGGACGCATCGGCTTCCAGCAGCGACTCTGGAAACGCCACGCCCTTTAAGGTACAAGTTAATTTTGAAATCCCCATCTTCGAGGGTAAAATAGACGCAGATGCCGTAGATAAATGGTTAAATCTGCTAGATGGGTATTTCTCTGTTCATGAATTTTCAAGTCGGGAAAAGATTGTTTTCGCTCTTCTCAAAGCAGCCCCCCACGTCAAGGACTGGTGGGAAACCTACTGCGAGCAGAAGGATGAAAGTACAGGCTCACTATTTTCAGCCGCACCCACTTGGAGTGACTTTCGGAATGCCATCAAGGAGCAGTACTACCCTGTCAAAAGCTATGAGGACAAATACATCAAATGGACCACACTGCGGCAGGGACGAGACCAAGATGTTCCAGAGTTCACAAACATTTTTCATACCCTTCGCACACAGTTGTGTATCAAAGATTCTGAGGCATCTGGTACTCAAATACTGTGGCTGCCTACATAGGTACATCCAGGAAGAGATGGAGTTCTTAGACATCTCTTCACTCGGCACAGCATATCGATATGCTGTCAAAATCGAGCAGAAGTTAAAACAGAAGAAGCGAGACTTTGGATATGCGAATCAGAAGACCAAAGGACAAAGCCAAGGCGGGGTGACCCAAGACAACCCGTCCAAGCCACAAGAAAAGAACAACACCATGAAGTCGAAGAAGGACACAGGAAAGTGGTGTGATTTCCACAAGAGTCCCACTCATAACACAAGTGAGTGTCGGACCAA
>APFE030245849.1:394709-413518 GCA_000404065.3 Pinus taeda
CCCTAGCTGGTTTATTTCCATTTCTGGTTGTAAGCATATTTCGGTATTTTCCATTAATGAAATGAAGCATTATTTCCACTGCATCTTTGTGTATATGGTTATCTCTGTATTTTATTGCGTTCCTGTTTAAATCTGGATCAGCAATATCGAGGTGTCAACTTGGCACATGATGCAATCCTCGAGGAGCTCTTCATGGACTTGATGCGTAAGTACACATGCTCCCCAACCTAAAACTCCTTAAATAACCTATACTAATCTGCATAAATATGATGCTTTTCCTGTGCCGTTTTTAGATCCTTCTTGATAACCTACATGTCCTATTCCATTTATGCCAACATGTCTGGTCCAATCACTACTTTGTTCACTGGATCACTCCAACTGATGGGAGTATTACAACTTCGCCCATAAAGTTCATGAAATAGAATCATCCTAAAGGACTCCTGATACCCATTATTATATGCAAACTCTACCAGTGGAAGATTATTCTCCCACCCCCTCTGCTTGTGCATGACATACATCCTCAACATATCCTCCAAAATGTTGTTAACCCTCTTTGTCTATCCATCTATTTGCAGATGATAAGTTGTACTAAAAGCCAACTCAGTCCCCAAACCTACAAACAACTCCTTCCAAAACCTAGAAGTGAACTTGCCATCTTTGTCACATACAATTTTCTTAGGAATGCCATGCAATCTCATTATCTCCTTGATGAAGACCTCAACTACCTCACTAGCTAAATTTTTATACTTCACTGGAATGAAGTGAGCTACCTTGGTCAACCTGTCAACCACAACCATGATGGAATCATGTTGTCTAGATGTCCTGGACAAACATGTGATGAACTCCATGGAAATGACCTCCCATTTCCATTCCAGAATCGGAATCGGTTGCAATAAGCCACCTGGATGCTTGCACTCTGCTTTTACCTGTTGACAATCCAAACATCTTGCGACAAACTCAACCACCTCTTTCTTCAAGTTAGGCCATTAGTAGAACTTCTTCACAATTGTCAAAGTCTTCCGATATCCTGGGTGACCTGAATATGACTTAACATGAAATTTTCTCAAGATAAGCTTCTTGAGTTCATTGTTGTCCAACAAATAGATTTTGTCCCTAAATATCACCAAACCATCTGTTGTGAGATGATAATCCACATCCTCATCACATGTATCATCCTGTTGTAACATGTGCTTAAGTTGTTGATACCTGTCATCTTGATGCCCTACCTACAAGATCTGCTCCTGCAAATCTGTCTCATATGAACTCATAGCTACAATGTGATTTACTTGCATGCTTATGCTAAGATCATCTGCAACATTGTTCTCCTTACCCTTAATGTACCTAATCTCAAAGTCGACCTCACTAAGCCTATCCAACCATCTAGCTTGTTTGGCATTCAAATTAGGTTGGTCAAACAAGTATCTCATCCCATTGTGATCATTCATCAAAATAAACCTCTTGCCAAGAAGATAGTGCCTCCACATCTTCAATGCATGAATGATCGTTGCCAACTCAAGATCATGAGTAACATAATTTTGATTGTGCTCATTCAATTTACTTGACTTGTAGCATACCACTTGTCCCTCCTACATTAGGACTCCACCTAGTCCTCTCTTGCAAGCATTTGTACACACTACAAACCCTTTATCTAGATTTGCAATCTTTAGAACTGGAGAATTTGTAAGCAACCGCTTCAACTGCTCAAAATTGGTCACACATTCCTCTGTCCATTCAAATTTATTTCCTTTTCTCTGCAAGGATGTAATAGGATAGGAAATCTGTGAGAAGTTCCTAATGAACCTCATGTGATAACCTACTAAGCCTATGAATGATTTGACCTCATTCACATTCCTGGGAGTTTCCATTCCATGATAGCTCTAATCTTTTCTGGATCGACTGCTATGCCTTCCTTGGAAACAATATGTCACAAGTAATGAATTTTAGTCTGAAAGAAACTCCACTTACTAATCTTGGCATATAACTGATGTTATCTCAACAGTCTTAGCATTGTTGCGAGATGTTCTACATGCTCTTCCTCAGTCTTAGAATATATCTATATGTCATCAATGAATAGTATCACAAACTTATCTAGATAAGGACACGACACACTATTCATTAAACACGTGAAAGTAAATGTTGCATTAATCAAATTAAAAGGAGCCACAACAAACTCATCATGCCCATACCCGGAAAACAGTCTTGTAGATGTCCTCTTCTTTGATACGTACCTGATGATATACTGATCTCAAATCAATCTTTGAGAACACTGTGATCAAACAAGTCATCAATCTGAGGCAATGGGTACATGTTCTTGATTGTCACCTTGTTCAAATACCTATAATCTATGCACAACTTGAGAGTACCATCTTTATTCTTTACAAACAATATTGGTGCACCCCAAGGTGACACACTTGGCCTAATGTATCCCTTGTCAAGCATTTCCTCCAACTGTAACTTTAGTTCCCCTACTCTGGAGTGTTCATCCTATAAGGTGCCTTTGATGGTAATGTTGCTCTTGGTACCAACTCAATAGAGAAGTCCACTTCACTGTGAGGAGGCAACTTTGGAATCTTTGTTGGAAATACATTTGAAACTACTGCAAAACCAGATACCTCTTCAAGACTTCTGCATCCTCAATATCCTTACCATTGTCACTGGAAACATGCACTATAAACAATACACACCCCTTTCCTTCAATTGTGCTTTTCCTGCCTAGTTGTAACCATTCTTACTAATGTAGGCTTCTTCCTTCCCTGCAAGATTCTATTTTCTCCATCATCATCCAAGCACTCAATAGCCTTCTCATAGTAATCAACCTTAATCCTATGAAAGTACAACCAATCCATACACGAAAGCATAATGTATGATCCTAATGGAAGCACATTTAAATGCGTTGATGTAGGCATATTGTTCAACTCAAATGCACAAGATCTTACCCAATGATGGACTCTTTTCTTAGAACCTGTAGACAATTGCAACAACCAAGACTTTGCATGCACTTCTTTACTCAAATCACACTTATCCACCAAGTCAGGATTAACATAACTAAAATTATATCTAGGGTCGATCAAAATGGAAACAACCCAATCACAGAGCTTACCTTCCATCTCGATAATGGATGCCTAGTGATCCACCTTCTTGTTATCAAATGTTGCATAAATATGAGGAATTATCTATCCAACATACCCAGTTATTTGCGCCTCCTTAGCATTTTAGATATGAGGTATGCCACCTTGATACAACAGACATTCCTTCTCGTGATGATGTTTTCCACAAATCCAACACTACAACGATTCTCTGCCACTACCCTTATTTTGTTGCTCTCTAGGATGAGGTCCATGTCCCTTCTCTACTGCATTAAAATTCTTGTAAGGAGCAACGTTTTACTTTGCACCTGCCTCTTGGGGGCTTTTTCGCTTCGGTGGCCACTTTCCTTTAGTCTTGTCATTCCCTTTCAAATCTTGCGTAGGCTCAGTCTTATGCTTCGATTGTTCATAAAAGTGCTTCAACTTCCTAATGACTTCCCCTAGCGACTGAGGCTGATCATACTGAATCTGATCCTTGAATGCTAATGGCAACCCACTAATGAACCTTTAAACTTTTTTCTTCTCATCTTAGAGGTAAGGCACATACCTCAACAACTCCAGGAACTTAGTCATGTACTCTTCATCTGTCATAGAACCCACCTTCAGGTCATAAAACTCCTTAGTCTTGCCGTCATAGTATCTCTCAGACATGTACCTCCTTAGAAAAGCATTTTGAACTCATGCCAACTCAACTCCTTTGTCTTGATGCCTCTGACACACTTCACACCTTCCCACCAAATATTTGCTTTCCCTTTGAAACTGAAAATAACTATCTTAGATTTCATGTTCTTTGTATAATCATGCAACTCAAAGAACTTCTTCTTCCCAAGCAACCATGCCTATGCATCTGCCAGTTTCTTCAACTCTCCATCGAATGTAAGAGGCCTGGCTTTATTGAACTCATCCGATAAATATCCCCTCTCACTCCTCCTATATGGATGATAACAATGATAACCATGATACTTGTTTGAACCAAAATTAGAATATAACCCATAACCACTCCCTCTCTTATCAGTATCCAAGAACCTACCATCTTTGACTGTGTCATCCCTACCTAACTTGTGCCCTCCATGAGAGCTGCTACCGTATGCCCCATTAGACTTGCCCTCTTATCCATAATTGATCAGAAATTGTCCTTGTCTCTGCAAATCTGATAAGCTTTGGAGGATAACTGCATTAACCTCTACTTGTTTTTCATGTGCCCTAGCAAGCCTTTCCTATGACTGAATGATTCTCTCATTAACTGCCTTTAAACTCCTTAAGGTGTCTACTATGTCAAGAGAGTACTCATCTTTGTGTTGTTCATCCTATCTATAAGGAGATTCTCGTGACTTGTAATCCACCATTCTGCTAGTCATCTCCAATCTTCTTCTTCTTGCAAACATACCATGCTAGAAAACTAAATATAAACATAGTCAACATAACTCAGCGAAGTTTAGGGGCGACCATCTCATCTACAAAATCAGTCTAGATTAGCATGATGCATGTATGTACATAATCATATCAATTTTGTTGAAAAATGTAGCAAGAAATTCTCAATTTGATTTTGCCTTGACTAAATTGAATATTTTATTTTATTTATTTTATTTTATTTTATTTTATTTTATTTTTTTTCCACACAACAGATAACTTGGGTGACATGGCTTGTGTCACCCATTTTACTCAGTAAATTCGAGTTGGAGGAGTTAGAGTTCAGTTTTGCGTGTGTGATTACTAAGCTGCAGCAGACATGGTCAGTTATCTCAAGTTGTTTTCAGTCAAACTAGTTCCAACTTTTGGAGGAACTAATGGAAGGTCGGTTAAGTAGTGGGACTTCAGTCAAACTCAATGATCATCCAATTAACTGATTAATCAACCCAAAATATCTAGTGCATGCAAAGAATTTGAGTTACCCAGTTGAGGTGGAGATTCCAAGGCAGTGTAACATCAGTTGTAGACCAGTCTTGAGTGTACAGGCGTTGCATGTAGTCTTGAGGGGATTTCCTAAATAATAAGGGCTAATTCCTCAAGGAATAATGTAAGGAAATAGGTGCTCAAGTTGAGGCAAAATTTGACTAAGTCTGGATCAAAGGCCTTCAAAGAGAAGATAGATAGGTTGTGCACTTGCAGGGTGAGCTCAGTTGAGAAAAGAAATTATAATACATCTCTAGTTATCTGGTTAATGCAAGAGACATTGGGGTTTTTAACAAATTTCTATCCCAGATAAAAATACTTGTTGCATGTGTGTTATTACTTCTTGCAAGTCTGAGTTTTTTGTTCTAAATTGTGAATTAATGTCTGTAAAGCAGTAATGTAGATTGTGTCTTTTGATTCAGATCAAAACTTCATGAGACGTTGAACATCGTAATTTCTACATGGTATCAAAGTTGGATTCACATTATAGCAGGAAATTCGAAGTTGTAGCATAGAGGTTCAAATTTGAAGATCGGTGTAGCAGGATTTATTTAGAGCTAAGGGTATGGCCTTCAATGGACTAAGTCTAGAGTATGCCTTGGAAGACACCTCTAATTTTGTTGCATGGAAGGACCGCATGGAGGCAAGATTGGATGACAATTGGTTATTATAATACATCAAGATAAATGTTTCAAAACCTCAAGCATTTGATGCTCAGAACCTTGCTCAATGGAAGAAATATGTAGCCAAGGTGAGGAGAATCATCTTGGAGGGAGTACGGGATCGTATTGTCTTGAATCTCCATGGAAAAGAAACTCCATTCCCGATGTGGAAAGCACTGACAGAATTGTTCAAGAATCGTAGTGACCACAGGAAGCTGGCACTCAAGGATAAACTTTGAAGTATCAATATTCAAAAGAATGATACAATTCTGCAATATCTGAGCAAGTTTACACAATGTCGTGATGAACTTAGGGAAGTTGGTGTTAATGTCCCCAAAGAAGACTTGGTAACCTTAGCCCTTCTGGGCCTTCCTAAGGGCTTGCATAACTATCAAGATTTAGTGAATGGGAGGGAGAAACTACCGAGTTGGAAGGGCTTATGGTCTGACTAGGTACAAGAGGAAATAAGGCATAATACTAGAGATGGGACTTCATCCAAGGACGAGGATGAAGAAAACTTTGCATTGGATGGAAAGGCAAAGAAGGGAAAAGGGAATAAATCCTAATCCAAACTAGAATCAAATCAAGGGGGTAAGAATAAAGAGCTGTCAAAAATTAAATGCTTCCATTGTGATAAATTTAGGCATATTATGCCACAAAGTGTCCACACAAGAAGGCAAGCAAGAAGACCTCAAGAGGAGAAATAGGTGAATCTTTGACTTCATATTTAGAGCATGACTTTACCCTCATTTCATGCATTACCAACACAATGATGGGGTGTGTGGTACTTCGACTTAGGTGCATCATTCCACATGACGGATAATAGAGATTTGTTCAGTGACCTGAAGGAGAAAGATTTGTGTATGCACATCGAGATGGGGGATGATGGAAGGTATAGTGCAACCTGAATTGGTACAATCACCTTTTAGAGGGATTCAGGCTCCCCCCTTAGGCTCAAGGATGTCATGTTCATTTCAGGCCTAAAGAAAAATATCATCTCAGTGGCAATTTTGGAAGACCATGGTTATGATGTGATCTGCAAACAAAGGAAAGGCATTCCTGAGACACATAGCCACGAAATAGGTGAAGTATATCGGGGTTTGTGTGAAGATCTTGTATAAGCCATATGTGGAGGATTATGCTACATTAAGCACAAAGGTGAAGAAGGTGCAAAGCTTCGATTTTGGTGAACTTTCGCATAGAAGACTTGGCCATTTTATTCATGGCACTTTGAAGATCGTGCAACAAATAACCACAAGCCTCCTGAAAGGAGCACTTGAGCAACATGATGTACGCAAAGGACGTATTTTGTGGAAGTACACAAAATACACATTCCATGATCGAGACAACAAAGCACATGCAGTCCTTAACATGATCCACTCTGATGTTTGTGTACCTTTCTCGACATCCTCCACTGCCAAGCACAAATATTTTGTCATTTTTATTGATGACTTCTAAGGGAAGTGTTGGATATTCTTCATGTAGAAGAAAAATGAGACATTCTCAAAGTTCTTAGAATTCAAGGGATTGGTTGAGAAAGAAACACATATTAAGGTGAAGGAGAAGTGAGGGCAATGTTGCATGATCAAGCCCTACCTCTACATTTGTGGGCCAGGGCATGCAACACAATAGTCTATTTTCAAAACTAGAGTCCTCATCAAATTCTTGACATGATTACACCATAAGAGGCTCTCTCGGGGAGAAATTCGGATGTGTCACATGTCAGGATTTTTGTAACCTCTGTTTACTGCCATGTCTCTAAAGAATCACAAAAGAAGATAGAGATGACAACTAGGGGTATTTGTTGGTTACACAAAAACTCCCCACAACTACCGTGTGTACTTTCCATCCCTCAGAATGACAGTTGTGCGAAGGGATGAAAAGTTTGATGAAGACAAAGCCATGTGGCACTCTCTTGAGAGGGAGCTTTAAATCTCACTAGAAGAGGAGATTTTAGCTCCAATAGAGAAATCTCAAGAAGTTGTGGAGCAACCACAAGTTAAGCAGCAGAGAGTGGAGATAACCACTCAAGCAGAACCATCCAGAGAAGGAAGGAAAAGGACCAGGGAAGCTGAGAGACTTATGCAGGATGCGAGGGAGAATGTGAGTGCTCCTTCAAATTAGCGCAGGTAGAGAAGGTCACCAGATTGGTACACTGGCTACATGCCTCTAATGAATGAGCTTATAGAGACCTAGTCATCCTCTTTCGAGGAATTAGTAGAGTAGCCTGTATGGATTGATGAAATGGTGCAGGATTATGAATCCATTGTAAAGAATAGTGTTTGGGAAGTCGTCCCAAGACCAACAAACAAATAAATTGTGGGTTTGAGATGGATCTTCAAGGTAAAGCATGCAACAAATGAAAGCATAGAAAAGTACAAGGCCAAATTTATGGCCAAGGGGTACTCTAAAATTGAGGGGATTAACTATGAGATGATCTTTGCTCTTGTAGCAAGGTACTCATCCATCAAATCAATTCTTTCCCTGGTTGCACACATGGGGTAGAATATCCACCAAATGGATGTAAAAGTAACATTCCTCGATGGAGTTATTGAGGAGTAAGTGTATATCGAGCAACCAAAAGGCTTCGAGACTTTTGATCGGGAATCTCGTGTGGGCAGACTCAAGCAAGCATTGTATGGTCTCAAGCAAGCACCTTGTGCTTCATTGATCTAGGTGGATATTGGTGGCCACCCACCTATTCCATTTGGATCCCCACCACTCTTTCTTTCAATTTTCCAGTTTCCTTTATTGTAGCACAATTTACTATTTTTGGCAGTTTTTTCGGTCCTAAACTTCTGGAGCCGTTTTGAGGCCCTAAACGAAGTCCTCGGATAGGCCTTTCTAACGAGGTATTCTTCACATCAAATAGAGATCGTATGCCAAAGTTACGACCTCGAGAAGAGTGTGTATCAATTTACCCAAACATGGCCCATAGTTTTGGCGCTTCATCTCCCAGGGTTAGGTTTTTGGATGTTTGGGGTTTTCATTGTTTCTCAATAATAAATAAGCCTTTGAGCCTCATTGTAACACAATTCAGAGGCATGTAGCTGCCACATATATTCTTATAGATAAGCTACCATCACCTGGGCTAGTTTATTTCCATTATGTATGTAAGCATATTTAATTTCTTTGATAATAATGAGATGGAGTTTTATTTTTGTTGCCTCTTTATGTTTATGTTAATATATGTATTATGTATTAAGTCTGGATCAGTGGTATCAAAGCAGTCTTCTCTTTCTCTATTTTTCTTTGCATGTGCCCAACGAGGTCAAGGTATAAGGAGTTAGGGCTCGAACTGGTTGAACCTTTGCAAGACCAACCTCGCAAACCCCAACGACCTTCCATGGCAAAAAAAAAGAAAGACGAGGGAGCAGGAGATCCCTTCAAAATATTGCTCAAAGAATCCCTTGAGAGATAGAGGAACGCGTTGATGGGCAACTTTGCCATATCCTTCAGTAGATGCCTATAGGCAACGCATCTTCATCTA
Source organism: Pinus taeda (assembly GCA_000404065.3). Classification (NCBI taxonomy): domain Eukaryota; kingdom Viridiplantae; phylum Streptophyta; class Pinopsida; order Pinales; family Pinaceae; genus Pinus; species Pinus taeda. The sequence goes on from APFE030245849.1 coordinate 403,841, forward strand.
ACAACCACTATGGAGGCACCACACCCTTCAAGGTACAAGTCAACATTGATATTCCAATATTTGAAGGCCAGATAGATGCATACATCGTATATAGATGGTTAAATCTATTGGAAGGTTATTTTTCAGTCCATGATTTTTCCAATAAGGAAAAGATTACTTTTGCACTCCTCAAAGCCGCCCCCCACGTCAAGGACTGGTGGAAAACCTACTATGAGAAGAAAGACGAGAGGGAACCCTCACTATTTTTAGCCGCACCCACTTGGAAATATTTTTGAGATGCCATCAAGGAGAAGTATTATCCTATCAGGAGCTACGAAGATAAGTACTTAAAGTGGACCATACTAGGACAAGGAAGGGACCAAGACGTGTCAGAGTTCACAAATATATTTCATACCTTTTGAACGAAGTTGCGTATCAAGGATTCTAAGTGGCATATGATACTCAATTACCGTGGTTGTCTGCACAAATACATCCAAGACGAGATGGAGTTCCTAGACCTCTCCTCGCTTGGCACCGCCTACTGATACACTGTTAAGATCAGGCATAAGTTTAAGCAGAAGAAGCGAGACTTTGGATCTGTGAATTTGAAGCAAGGGGAAGGCACCCCCAAACCATAGAACAAGGGACAAAGTCAAGGCGGCGTGACCCAGGACAACTTGTCGAAGCCGCAAGAAAATAAAAACACCACGAAGACGAAGAAGGACATAGGAAAGTGGTGTGAGTTCCATAAGAGCCCCACTCACAACAAAAGTGAGAGTTGAGCCAGGCAGTCACTGGTGGCCAAGCTCAAGGCTTCAGAATTAGATGCGTGTTTCGACTCTGAGTCAGAACCCAACAAGGGGAATGACAAATGGAAGCAGATTATTGATGTGGAGCCCAATGCCTTTGTTACCACCACCAAGATCCAAAAGGTTGAGCTTGAAGATCCAGAGGAGGGGGAGCGTCTCTTCCACTCACATATGTGGGTGAAGGGTTTGCTGCCACAATTCATTATTGATAGCGGGAGCCAAAAGAATCTCATTTCAGCAGAGGTCATGAAGCGGTTGGGCTTACCAACCACACCACAAAGTAGTCGTACACCATCAAGTAGCTTCACCAAGGACGAGATCTCTGTGTCAGCCAGCAGTGACGCCTTCCCTGCAACATCAAGCCCTTCATGGACGAGGTATTGTGTGATGTTACTCCTCTTGAAGTTTGTGATCTATTATTAGGCTAACCATACTTGTGGAAGCATCATGTTGTATATGAGTCGAGGCTTCGCACTATTATTATTTATTTGGGTAATAATTTATACAGGATACTAGAGGTACCCACGCCTACCACCATCTCTTTGATCTTTGTTAAGCAATGCAATAAGATCATCTTCCATATTGAGATTTTTTATTTTATTTCTAATTCGCTCTCAAAGTAAGGGGCAGATCATGGCCACATCCATGGCCTCTTGGGAAGGGTTCCTCCATGCAACATAAGCATGTGGATAAGGTAGTGGAATAATAGAATGACATCTTCTCCTCACCCACAGGGGTACCTATTGGTACCATTCCATTACCCTCTTTTTCTTCTAAAAACATCATCAATTGCCTATCTTTTCCCTCCATAGACCTCTTTACATCCATTGAAATTGATTAGTTAATAGCGTTATAGTTGTTAGTTCGCATTAAAGTTAATTTATGAGTTTTTATGTTAGGAATTAGGAATTTTTAACAAAAAGGTCTCAGGAAGATATCACATCCTGTAAATAGTTTATCATCTGACACATGGCATAACAGGCAAGCCAAAGCAGTGGATAAGGACGAGCTCCTGAATGTACAAGCATGAAGAAAAATCGATTTTACAGCAGATCAAAAGCTCCTACTTATGCAGTAAAGGCTGGGTCAAACCCCAGTCTTTTTGGTTACAAAGGCAGTGAAAGCCATGGTTTCTAAATCGGCTTTGTTTTGTCTTTTTGGAAATCGTTTTGTCTTTTTGGGAAACCGGTTCATCTTAGAATGACCGAAAATCATTCCACTATAAAAGCAGGAACAACTGCTTCAATGAATGGGCATTTGACTCAAGATAGGAAGGAGATAAAAACTCTGTATCGTTTTGTTTGCGAACAATGTTATGTTACCTCTATGTATTGTTTTAAAGGACCAAATTCATATATGTGATTGCAACTCTTAGTGTTTGAATACAATTACGATTTCACTCCAGCATTGTCCATGCGTTAACATTGTCAATTGATTGAGCTCATTCCAGTGTACCATTGAAACGTGGACGGGCCCTGCGTGGATTTGTATACTGTGCCTTTCATTTTCATTGTTTTTAAATTTACATAGAACACATTTCCATTGCTTTTGAATGCATGTCATTTAATATCATTTTCACAGCTCTTGAATTTACATAAAACGCATATTGTTAATGTTATTTCCATGCTAATGATTTTGTCAATTTGATTACGATTTCTCACAAATGGAATCCATGGTGCTTGCTTAAAGATATCATCGTTAGATCATTGAATCAGGTCTTGTAAGGGACTTGGTCCAACGTTATGTTTTAAGGCATTTCCATGAACTCTGTTTGTGCATGTATTAAAAGTTCAGTGTGTTTTTTATTTCTTTATGAGTGCTTCAGTGGTAGCTAGACAGAGTTTTGTGCACAACATCCTTGTAAGGGGATTCAAATCTCAGTCTAGCTATACACTGTATCTCTGAGACAGTTAGATAATCTAGGTAATATGAGTGTTAAAGTGAGAGGAAACATACCTCAACCTTCTGTAAAGAAGTACTGCCGCCTATCACCACAAGCACTTAGTTAGGAATCCTTTATGCCTATAGATTTTAGGCACACGCCTCGAAGTTTACTTACCCAGGTCGATAATAAATCTAGTCTAATCTAGCACCCTAGATTGGCCACCACATTTTGGCGCCGTTGTCGGGGAGGCGTAGTTAGAGGATTAAAAAAAAAAAAATAAAAATAAATAAAAATAAAAATAAAAAAATAAAAAAAATTAAATCAACAAAAACAGACCAAAAACACAAAATAGATTTGATTGTCACTGTAGAAATCATGTTTGCTTATGCCTAGCTCTAGAGATAGTAGAGGTAGATTCACAAAAACCCCCCATCCAAAAACTAACTTATCATCAGAAGCAGACTCTGTGGGAAGGACTAAACATACAACACCAGCTGAGGAAATCATTATACAAAGATTAGACGATAAACACAAGTCAGGCCAAAGACTTACACCTATTGAGAGACAAATCTTATTGGCGCACGAATCTCAGAAGAAGCATTTCCGTGAATCTTCCAAAAAGAGAGAAAGTAGAAACATAACTCAACAATCTCTAGAACAACTCGTTGGAACAAGTGACACTGAAAAAACAATCAAATCACCAGAATAATTTATAAAAATGGCTGAGGAAGGAGGAGGATCAACAAGAAGACCCACTCCTGACCAACAACACGATCAAGGGGAGGAGGAAGAATCAACTTTTAAATTTCCCATCCATGAACTTGAAGACAACAATGATGAGGAAATCAAAATGAAAAAGATACCTCCTTCTGTGTTACCAAACTTTTATGGCATGGCTTCAGAGGATCCAAATTCATTCTTGTTTGAGTTTTACATTATATGTCGAACATGTGGTTACACAGGTGATGCCCATAGGCTTAGACTATTTCCAGCAACATTAAAGGCATCAGCACTAAAATGGTTTATGGGACTTGGTGAGTATGCAATCACTGATTGGGATGGCATGCGAAGAATATTTCTAAGGAAATATCAACCTTATTTTAGATCAAAGGATTCTAGAGATGATATCTTTAGGATGAATCAACAAGAAGATGAAAGCGTAGAGGAGTATTTGGAACAATTTGCTTACAATTTACAAAAATCAAAACATCGATCCATGACTCTTGATCTCATTAGAACCATATTCTTGAAGGGCATTCGAGAGGAATACTTAGATGATCTTAATTTGATGGGCAAAGGTGATATCTCCACCTTACCTTTCGAATAAATTGCTGATCTATGCAAAAAGTATTCCAGGAGCAAAGCAAAAATTGGGAAAAGAACCATATCATCCAAAGCCACAAAATTTGCTTCAGCTAGTGTTACACGAGCTGAAATAGGAAACTTACTAGAGGAATTCAAAAAAGATTTGTTGAGTACATTAGGGACCCAAATTGACACTCTTAAAGCCAAGAAAAGACAAGAAGAGGAAGATCAAATGATGCCTATCTTTTGTCCAAAACGTTGAAAGAAGCATACGTTGAAAGATTGTCCATTAGAGAATATTCAAGTTTGTGCCTTTTGTACTGAAAATCATGATATATTTCATTGCCCTAAAGTTAAGGTTTTGCAGAATTGTAATTTGGCAGCCAATACATATATGGAGAATGTCTATTTTATGGGCGCAAAAAGACCATGGAAGCCAAGACCTTCACCTCAAGGTATGTTCCCAAATCAAAATTTACAATTTCCTGCACATGATCAGATGTATGCTCAGAATTCATGGAATGTACCCATGCCATGGCAGCACCAGAGTTACCGACAACAACAATGGAGACCATCCCAGCAATACTCTCAACAATATTCATCATACCCTCAACCATACCAACCATATTCACAACCATATCAACAATACCATTAGCCATATTCGCCATATCCTCAATGATATCAATAATATCCTCCGCAGCAAGTTGTTTACCCACATCAATCTCAACCCACTCAACAAGCATTGCCTGCTCCTCCACCAATAAATGCACCACAATTACAACTTCCATCTAACCCCCAACCTCCTTGACCTACTCAAATACCTGCTCAACCTGTACCAAATCCAAATAATAGAGCAGAGAGACCAGCTTATAATGTAGATGAGGGACCCTCATATCCCACATTACCCTTGCAAAATATCAATTTGAGGTCTGGGAAGGTACTTCACAAAGAATACCCATCAGTTGAAAAACAAAGAGAAAATGAAGAAAATGAAAATGAAACCCCCATTCAAAGGAAACCAAACGATGACATCAAACACAAACAGATGCAACCATTGCAACCACCACCTTTTCCAGACCGATTGGTCCAAACAAAACTTCCCATGTCTATACCACAGTTTGATGTTTTAGATGAGCTAAAGAATGTCTACATAAAAATTCCGCTACGGCAAGCCATAAAAGAAATTCCCATATATACTAAAGCCATCAAAGAACTGTGTCTTTTTTTTTTTCTCAATCTGTCTACTCCTATTATTGATACAAAAATATTATAGCAAGGCCATGGCCTTGAAAGTTCTGCCCTAAATTTGGCATGTTACAAAAAGATCATGATTCCAGTACAGTGTGAACCTTCAGCAGTATTTTGACTACACCTTCGACACGACACAGTGCTGTACAAAAACTAAGATGACACATTGACAGACATGACACAATGCTGATCATAAACGACAGATTGACAGACAGAGACCTGAGACAAGCAATAATTGCGATAATCAAAACAGAGTCGAGCGCCTACTTCAGAAACTGCAGGGGCAAAAACCCTGGCTGGATCATTCATCGTCAGAGGTGTAAGGCTCCTTGACGACCCTGCACCCGAATTGAAGAGATTCCTCCAAGTCAAAATGAGGAACTGCCGAGCCTGTAGGTTCACCACGTGTTGGCACACTTGGACCGACAGGGACAGCCGGATTCATCAGCGAAGCACCTCCCATGACCTGGCATTGATTGTCCATCGGATTCGCCATCATCTATTCTGCGAGTGCTTCAGGATGGGCTGCTCCCGTGCCCCTATTATCTTCACATTTTTCTATGGTGATGGAGACTATGAAAGTGGAGTTGGCAAGAGAACACGGGATGCGTTAACGCATAGTGGGATGAGCAGCATGCTCACAGTCAACCCTCCCAATTCTCCCACGACCCCTGCCACTTCCGCTTCTGGTGGTCGGGGGACTGCTCTGCCCAGGTTCCAACGTGTTCGAGGATCGCTGAGAGGCCGCGCGGCCACGGGAGCCACCACGCCTGCTCCCCATCCTGGGTCGTTCGCGCAGCATTGCAATGTTCAGAGAATTGTCGAGAGAATGAATGCGCGGAGAAGAGTATCCTAAGCGAGGCGACAATAGAACATCAATTGAACCATAAGATCCTGGTACCTGAAAGTGACAAACGGGCCTAAGTTCGCTTGCAGAGAAGCTCAGAGAGACATACAACACTGCAATCCATGAAGCTGCAAAGGAATGCAACAAAGTCGTAGGAGCAATTCGCTTATGGAGCGCCATAGCACAGTTAACCAGGCAACAGATGGAAGAAGTAAATGACTCCATTAATAGGCTTGTGCGAGACTAGCTCGCCTGACCTACCTCATAACTCGTGGCGTGTTGGGGCTGACACCTGCCCACGTGAAGTGCCATCCGCATACCCTCTTATCCATCAAACACCCGCATCTGGGAGTGAGTGATCCTGTTGCACCAGAGAAGTGCATTCCTGTTTGAGTTGTTCATCATCTGCATCTTCGAGGGGACCTGAGAAGTGAAGAAGTTTCTGGTTTACTCCTTGATTGGCCAGTCTGTCTGCGACTTTGTTGGCCGTTCGTCTAACATGCTTGAAGGTAATGCTTTGGGAAATCCTTAGCCTTTCCTCCAGGAGTTCCAATATGCTGAGCAACCTCCAGCTGGATGTTATCTTGGCTGCGAAAGTGCCTGCTTGTATTATGGTAGCTTCTGTTATTAGGATGAGCGAGTCTCCCTTGACCTCTAAAGGGAAGAAGTTCTTTTGATCTGCATGCAGATCCCTTTCCAGAGTCCTTCCAGCTCAGCTGCATTATTAGTATCTTTGCCAATCGATCCGTAATAGATATGTAGAGCTGTGCCCATGTGGCTCCTGAAGATTCCTCCAAATCCCGTCGGCCTAGGATTGCCCTTGGCTGCCCCATCAAAGTTCAATTTGAATGAGTTGGTTGCAGGGGGGACCAAGTGAGGGGAGAGGCAGAGCTAGATGGAGGGCGAGCTTTGACCTGGGCTAGAAAAGATAGGTCCAGATTCCAGGCTTTCAAGATGAGGCATTCCTATGGAGAGTCTGGCACATCCGTATCATGCCAGTTTCTGATAGCTAAAGTTTCTTGAAGATTTTGTTTCAGGAGGAGCCACAGGGCATCGATTGACCGGCTGATGTTGTTGAAAATTCTGCTATTTCTTTCCTTCCAGAGAATCCAATAGAGAAAGCCCGGGATTAGATTCCACAGAGAGTTTAGTAGCGGGCCTTTAAAAGGGTGCTTTGTCCATTTACAAATGGTTTCTGTGATGTCACCCGTCCGATCTTCTGATCTCTTATTGCATTGTTCAATTCTCTCCCATAGTTGGGTTGCTAGAGGACAAGTCTCCATTAAGTGTCTGATGGATTCAGAGTGGAGATTGCAATTGGGGCATCTTGATGGGCCAATGAATCCTCTTTTTTGTAGGTTGTCCCAGGTAAGGATGCGCCTTTAACTTAAAAGCCATAGAAAAGTGGAGACCTTGGGCCGTATGCCTAGTTGCCAGACCCTTTCCCATATTTGATCCTTGTTTGTTTGGGAGACTGAGTAGCGAAGTTGATGAGCTTCCTTAGTTTTGAACATTCCTTTTGGTGTATGACCCCATCTTAGTTTTTCCTCCAGGTGTGAGTATTTAATTCTCCTATAATTTAATTCCTGATCTATTTCAGTGTGTGTTTCCCCTTGCCAATCAGGTTGCCAGGTGCTGGCAGGTTTCCAAATTTGGAAGTCTTGGACCGTGTTCTGCTTCCAGAATTGCTGGACGAGGGTGCGATTTTCCTGTTGCATGGAAGCTTGCCATATTGGCTTGTGGAAGAGAGTGGCCAATTTTGGGAGTTGTTGCCAAGAGTCCTCCCAGAACCTTGCTGTGGTACTTGAGTGAATTTCCCAAAAACTGTGTTCTTGAATGAAGGTGTTGTGGAGCTTTGTGGCGTTCCATATCAGAGAACCTTGAGTTGTGATGCTGATTTTGATGAGGTTGTTCCATTGGCTGCCCGGAGCATATTTTGCTTGCCAAAGCCTCGCCCAGGGTGTATGTGGTTTGGAAATCCAGTTCCACCATATACGAGCTCCCATTGTATTGTTGCTTTGGAAAGGATCCCTTAGTCCAAGCCCGACTTCTTATTTTGTTCGGCAGACCTCCTTCCAATTGACAAGAGCCCATTTCCTGTTAAGACCAGAGGAGCCCCACAAAAGATTTCGCTGTAGATTGCGGATAGCTTTGAGAAACCATTTTGGCACTGCTAGGATGGAGAAAAGATACAAAGGCATGGCCTGGAGAACCGATTTGATCAGGATGAGTCTCCCAGCCATGTTTAGAGAGCGGAAGGTCCAAGATGAGAGCCCTGATTCCAAATTGTCTAGGAGAGTCCTCCAGGAAGCGTGTTTGATGGCCGTGTCTAACAAAGGAGCCCCCAAGTATTTGGAAGGAAGCGAGGCAATGGAGAACCCCAGAATACATGCAATGTTCCTTTGAGTGGAGGCCGGGGTATTGAAAAAGAAGAGTTGGGACTTTGAAGCGTTGATGGAGGTGCCAGAGGCGTCAGAGAAAAGGGAGAGTAGAGATTTAAAGCCTTTGGCCTCTTAAGAGGGGGGATGACCAAATAACATGGTGTCGTCTACAAACTGTTGATGGGATAGGGGATGAAGACCATGGAGGGAAATACCTTTTAGAGCTTGGGAGGAGATGGCAGATTTGAGGAGTTGACTTAGCCCTTCTGCCATTAGGACAAAAAGGAAGGGAGATAGGGGAATCCCTTGACATATACCACGGGAGGGGCGGAAAGGCGATGAGGGGGAGCCATTGAGTAGGACAGAGAAGCTAGGAGAGGAAATGAGATTCATGATCCATCTAGTCCAGGTGGAGTTGAAGCCAAAAGCCAATAACATCTGATGAATATAATTCCAGCTAAGTTTATCAAAAGATTTGGAGAGGTCCAGCTTTAGAATCATACCTAGTTTTTTCATGAGCTTTAGAGAGTGGATTACTTCATTTGATAGAATGATACCGTCCATAATCTGCCACCCTTCTACATAACCCGTCTGCTCCAGAGAGATGAGAAGAGGAAGGAGAGGTTTGAACCTGTTTGCCAGTACTTTATAGATGAGCTTGTAAATGACATTGCATAGTGCTATCGGTCTGTATTTGTCGGGCTTATTAGGTTCATCACCTTTAGGTACTAGTGCTAAGAAAGTTGCATTGAGGGAGGGTAGAATCCAGTGCATAGTTCTTGATTCCTCCATTAATTCCCATACCTCTGTTTTGATGAGCTCCCAAAACTCGTGAAAAAAATTGGCAGTGAAACCATCAGGACCTGGTGCTTTGCCATCCTTGAGTTGGGCCATCGCCTCTTCTACCTCCTGAAGTGAAATGGACTGGAGCAGTTTGTTGTTATGATCCTCTGTTATGATTTTAGGAATGTGCTACGTGATCGTTCTGATGGCGTGATCTCTGTTTCCAGGAGGTTCCCGGAGAATTTCCTGAAAGTAATCTTTGAATTCCTTCTCCATGTCTTCATGCGCTTCTAACCTTTCCCCTTGTTGGTTATTTATGAATGCTATGTTGTTATTCATTCTTCTTTGCATGGCAGTTCTATGGAAGAATTTTGTATTCTTCTCCTTGTTGGGTTGTGTTATATTCTTTCCACGACTAACCTACGTAGTGAACCGGGGGGT
>APFE030245849.1:418319-433083 GCA_000404065.3 Pinus taeda
AGATTTTAATGTTTTTCTAAGCCATGATATTGTCTCTTTAATGCTATGGTTGAAAACAATTATAAGTATTTTTTCTTTAGCACCATCCCTCAAAATTGTTGGAATTTTAACGTTTTTCAAAGTCGTGATACTTTAAATTTAATGTCATGCCTAAAAATCGTTGGAATTTTAAGGCTTTTCAAAGACATGTTATTTTATCATTAATTTCATGCTTGAAAATCGTTGGAAATTTAAAGTTTTTCGGAGTCATAATATCTTATTTTTAATGTCATTATTAAAAATGTTGAAAATTTACCATGAAAAAAAAAAGAAATTATTCGATCATCAATAGTTATCATTTTGAGGGTGTTATTTGCACAAAAAATTGAATTTTATTGTCATTTTTAAAAAATGTTGAAAATGTACCCTAAAAGAAAAAATGTTATTCCAACAATAACACTTTTTGTTTTCGTCCTATTTTTTCATGTTTTTTTGGGCTTTTTTTGTTAGAGTCCTCATTTCGAGGTAATAGTTCTCATTTGTTCAGTAACTATGTTTGAGCCGAAAAACATTATCTTGAGGGATTTTCATGTCAAGTATATTCAAGCCACCCAGGATATTAAAAGAATTGGAAATATGTTAACAATTTCTACTATTGACCAAATCTGAAGAAAAAGGTGGCTGATTTTGTTGTTGGATGCTTGGACCGTCAAGAGGTAAATGTAGAGTGCAAGCACCTAGCTGACTTGTAACATCCTCTTATGATTCTAGAATGGAAATGGGAGGTCATAACCATGGATTTCATTATAGGTTTTCACAAGACATCCAAATAGTATGATTCTAGCATGGTTGTGGTTGACAAGGTAGCTCACTTTATTGCAGTGATGTCTAGGAATTCAACTACTTAGGTAGCTCAAATATTAATCAGGGAGATAATGAGATTACATGGTGTTCCCAAGAATATCATATCAGATAGAGGTGGCAAGTTCTCTTCCATGATTTGGAAGGCGTTATTTGTAGGCTTTGGGACAAATTTGGCCTTCAGTACAACTTATCATTTGTAGACATATGGACACAGAGAGAGGGTCAAAAGGATTCTTTAGGACATGTTAAGGATGTATGTCATGCACTAACAAAGGAAGTGGGAAGAGTATCTTCCACTGGTGGAGTTTGCATATAATAATGGGTATCAGGAATCCTTGAGGATGAGTCCATTTGAGGCTCTCTAAGGGCAGAATTGTAATAATCCTATTAGCTGGAGTGTTCCAATGAATAGGATGTTGATTGGACATGATATGTTGGTCGAGATGGGACAAGAGATGTAGATTCTGAAGAGGAATTGAAAGGCAACGCAGGACAAGAAGAATAGTTATGTAGATAATCATAGAGTATTCAAGGAGTTTCAGGTTGGGGAACATGTGTACTTGCACATCAAGCCCAAGAGATTTGCTTGGGGATTGGGAGATGTGCCAAGGTGGCACCTTGGTATTGCAGGCCTTTTAAGATCATTGAGAGGATTGGACCAGTGGTCTATAGACTTGCAGTACCACTAGCACTGAAAGTCCATGATGTTTTCCAAGTTTCATTGCTTTGGATATATGTCTAAGATGTTGATCATGTGATTGACTGGTCTGTGCTGTAGGTGGAACCAGAAGGAGAATTCAAATATGAACCTTAGTGCATTCTGCAGCAAAATATGTTCATGCTCGAGAATCGAGTAATAAAGCAAGTTAAAGTGCAGTGGAAGCACTTTGGGCCCGAAGAAGCTACATGGGAGATGATTGATCAAATGTGGGTTATGGACCCTTCTTTATTTGATGGTTGAGCAGATGTATTTTGGTATATGTGTTTGATGTTGTGTTTCTCTTATGCCTATATATATGTGTGTGTTTGTATTTTAAATATTGCACCGAGTTGTGTTATAAAGATCCAATAAGAAGTATGTTGTTTATGTTTTCAGCAGTTTTGTATGCTGTAAATGATAGATCAAGCTGTGTTATAAAGGTCCATGGGATACATATTTTGTTGGTTATAAGTGTCATTGAACACCGAGAACAGTATTCTCCCAAGGGGTAGGGGTTTATAACAACCCCTCGTTTTTTTTTTCATTTAAATAAAATAAGACTAATGTCATGCGACATGTATTCAAAGTTGAATGGTGGGAAAAAGATTAGAGTGGGAATCACTCGTGATTTATTTATGGTTATGGAAATTAGTAAAGGCATTGACAAAGGGAAAGAGGCAATAATTGGCATTTAATTATGAAAATAAAGGAAATTAGGAGAAAAGGGAGATGAAGAGAGACAAATTTCTATGCCATGGAAACTACATTGAAAAGGAAGAAAATAGAGGCATCGATTATAAAAATGCATCAGAGAAACATTTCACTCCTTTTGCTCGTTTATGATTTTAATAGTTTGTCATTTGGAGCCATTGCTAATTTTATCTCTCTCTTACTCTTTCACACTTAGAACATTCTTGGAGCATTCTTTGAGCACTCTAGTACTCACTTGGATTTGAATGAAGGAAGTAAACAACAAGCAAAGGAAAGTAAGGAAGCACATGGATAAAGTGGGATTAGTAGCTACAACTAGATTGTTTTGGAGGTAATAGGTTGCATGTGTGATTTCCTTGTTGATCTATGGATGCATAGTAAATGAATGTGATTCTCTAGTTAGGTGTCATCAATGATATGGATGTTTCCCTGGATTGAAAGTGGTTTCACTAATGTCTTGCCATTTCTTGGATATCCATGGTTTTGTGGGTTTTCCATTTTTCTTAATTGGCTTTTAGTTTCCTTAGGGTTGTGGGTTGGGAAAAACGCTCTGAAATCTCTGGAACAGATTGGGTTGAGTTACTAGTTCTCATAGCCATATGTTGGTAAAAACACTATGAAGCCCTTGGTGGGTTGAACTATTAATTCCTGAAGCCACAGTTGGAAGAAACACTTTGGAGCCCTAGAAGGCTTTGGGTCGAGTTTCTAGTTCCTAGAGACCTGGATAGATTGGGTAGAGACCAATCCAGTTAATGTTAGTTATTTCCTATAACGCCCTCCTCCCACATTTACCCAAGTTAATCAATCTTCCAGGGTAAAGATGTGACAAGAGGATACTATAATTTGGTTCAACTCCCCATGTGCAGCTAAGTAAGTGGAACTGACAAGGAAAAAGCATTATGACCTTCCACACATGCTACAGAACCTTTAAGAGCCAACCAACCATTCTAGGTTACAAAACCCTAAGAGAACTTTCATTTCATTGATCTGGACCCTCAACCACTCACATGAAAAGCCATGCATGCAACTGAATCCTTCCAGTCACTCCCACAACTAGGTATGCAAGCTACTGTGGAATTTTTTAGTCAGTTATGAGCCAACGACCCCCAATTCAGAGTTATTTTTTCAGGGCTAGGTCCTAAGCCACTGGCCAGAACTTCATGAAAGCTTCAGAAATGGTGAATAAAAATGGAATAATTCTACTAATGCAATCATTGGTACATGTACTTTATCTGAACCCTACTAGCCACGACAAGCATTCCATCAAACATGTCACAAATATGTAATCTATAGGTTATAACAACAAATTTGAGCATAGTGGTCTCATAATTATTTGAGATTAGTAAAGAGGAATTTATGCCTTATCAGAATAGTTGAATTATGATCTATAAGGTCATATATTCATTTTACATTCATTTTATAATCAAAACATGATGAGATCCATACATCAAATATGTCATAAAACATGATCATAACCAACATATAATGAACATAAATAACAAGGATATAATAACCATAATAATCACATATGAACCAATACATTTACACATGAAATACCAAGGAGAAGGAGCTCTTATCAATGAATGCATAAACCAAACAGGTTTGGGACTTCCACGAACCACCTGGCCATAGATTGGGTTGAATCAAATATTTCTTTCACCTAATCACCCCCGTTCCATATCCCAAGTATGAAAGTGGGACTCACAACAAACCCAACTAGGGCTTCCTCATTCTTTAATGTATATCCCACCAAGGGATTCCTAAGCTCGAACCCTCATAAATACAACTAGGCTTTACTACAATCCCCATGAGATCACTATGTCCTAAATAAGCATGGATTCCTCTAGATCTCTCTACCTAAACCATGAGGAATTTGTCCATCCCAACCTATTGGCTTTACTGTCTATCCCTCCATTACTAGTCAAGGGATTTGTAGGGCTACGAAGTCACCACCTTTCGGGCTTTATCATGTATCTCACCATTACCGGTCAAGGGATTACTATGCCCAATAACGGGTATTGACCACTAATATTTACCGTGTATCTTGCCATTCGCCAGTCAAGGGATTCCTAGGCTCAATTGAGGTGTTCGAATCCAAGCTTTACTGGGTACCCCATCCAAGGAATCCCATGAATTTTGAATAATCCTGAGACTACACCACCTAGCTTTGAGTCCATTCGGAAATCCAGCTCAACCAAATACAAGAGCAGCCATCACACCATGGCTATCTGGAAATGGAAAGGCAAGGTTGGAGAACACTGTCACACCTAGAAAAACCCATGCTAATGATGGCAAGAGGATCGAAAACACACATGCATGTATGATACATGAAAAATATAGCAAGGAAATAACACATGCAAATTGATACCTGCAAGTAATCTCGTTGTAGTTTCTTGATCATGCTTTTCATTGCTTGATATTTTCTTCCCTTTTCCTTCTTTTTCCTTCCTTTTATTTCCTTGATCCAATCCTAGAGTGCTTCAAGAATTCTCTATGTGAGAGAGAGTGGGAGAGAGATAGTAGAGAGAGAGAGAGAGAGATCTCCAAAACTGAACTGACAAAAGGTACCAACTAATCCTCAAAAGCCTTTTTATTAAAGAGGCCTCTATTTTCTTCATTTTCCATTATTTCCTTCATTTTCCTCCTCATATGAAACTTGTGAACTTTCACCTTTGTTTTCTCCTAATTTCCATTATTTTCATAAATATAATGCCGATTAATCCCACTTTTCCTTTCCAAATGATTTTCCATTACCTCTCCCAATTTCCTTGGCCATAATAAACCAAATGAATAGCCATACTAAGATGTTTTTCCCAACATTCAGCTTGGAAAATGTGTCCCATGACCTTGGTTATTATTTTTCCTTTATTAGCTTTATTACATGGAATTCTAACCAGGGTAGTTACATTTCCATACCATAAAGGCAGAATCATTATGGTTGAGGATTTAGTTGGTTTGGACTCTGGAAGCCCTGGTTGGCTTTGTCTTGGTTTATTCCATGAGATCACACATTCATGCTTGGAATATTGCGTGGGGCTGATTGGATGAGAGAGATATTTGGTTCATCCGAATATATGGTCGAGTGGTATGTGGAAGTCCCTGACTTGGTTGGATTTTTCATATGCTAATATCTGATATTTTCCTATTATGATCTATGAGCATATATGTTCATTATGATGGTTATCTTATGGTTGATTTTCCATGGTTTTTATTATGGTTATATGTTGGTTATATGATGTGTTTTGTCTATGGTTCTTTACATGTTTGAGAAACTAATGAATGGTTCATGAATTCATGTACTAATAAGTGTTATTGAAACTAAGTGGAGATGAATTTCAGACTCTTATTATCATATATGAATTCATGACGTATAGCTTCTATTTTTGTCATGTGTTTCACGAAATGCTTGCCATGGACTAGTCATGTCCTGGTCAAGAACTTATTCAAGTTTGTATGGATAGCTTTTTTATGATGTTATTTATTATTCTAGAAATTTATAGGAAATTTTTGGCTCTTGTCTGGAGGCTAGCCTGAATAGTGGTTAAGATATAGGAACTAGAGGAACATAATTGAGGCTCTAAGGTCATAACTGCATGGAGGCAAGCTTATGCATGCGATTGGAGCCTCATAGCCACATGCATGTAGTGTTGTGGGTGCAGTTTTGGACTCAAGGTAGGGAAAAAGAGTGCCAACTCAGGGTTTAGCCACCTGGGGTAGTCATTTGGCTCCTGAATGGTCTGTAGCCCTTCAGAGATGTCAAGAATGTTCCATTTTATCAACCCCACTACCATAACTGGAATTTGGAGGTTAGATCATATCATAGTTACACTAATCTCATGTTTACCCTGGTGAGATGTAAAATTGGGTAAATGTGGGGTGAGGCATTAGAAACCCCCTGCAAGGGGAAAACCCAGAAAATTTCTTCTTATAGAATCACATCAAAATGAGATATACAAGACCCATAACCATCCCTCTAGATAATAGGTCAAACCTTCCTCTCTACACATTAAATACATCATCAAGAGGCAAGCAATAAGAGATGTATTAATGCAAAAATTCCACAAGATTTAAGCTCAAGAGAAAAATCTTTCTCTCATACTTCGACCCTCCTCTTCATCTTCATCCTTTATGCGATATTTCAGACTATATTCATCCAAGTGTGTGTCCATATTAACTCCATCTTACCTATATCTATATAGTCCAAAGGGGTGTGAATAGACATGTACATTAGGGAAAGGTCGATTTGGCACCCAGAGTGGTTTTTGAACCAAAATTACATACCTAAAGATTTCTTTTCTTTTTATTTTACAATAGGTTCAAATAGGACTTAGACTATTTCACTCAAAAATGTAGAAGCATGAAGAACATGCATATCTAGAAAAATAATAATAATTTTTCTTTTTCTTTTCTTTTTGGTTTTTTACATAAAATACATAATGGCACAAATTGTGAAGACCGAAACTAGTTACATTTTCTTACACTCCCTCTTAGAATTATACAGTCAGTATAAGGATATTCTCAAACTAAAATATTCTCATAAGAAGAGTTGGATTGATAAGCCATATTTTAAGCATTAACATCATAACTGGCATTGTCAACATAGAAAGACATTAACTAAGAAGCCTTTACCAGAGCATAATGTTGGGATGCTTTACATGAGACACCACACTACATCTTAAGGCACATACCCCATCAATATGTTCGCTAGGTATGTCCTTTTAGGACTATTCTTATCTTGTATTTCAAATCCTTAAAGAATATGAATCCTCTTTGACCACACTTTTCTTGGAAACTTGTCCAATCTTCAAAGAGTGTCAGTCCACAGGCTTACTTCCATTCTTGGATTTCCCAATCCTCAAGGATTACTGAGCCTATATTCTTATCCAATCATTCATTTTCCATTCTTCCCCCATGGCCTTCACTAAAAATATGACTATTATTCATGGCCTAATGCGTGACACATGAAGAAGAGAATAAAATGTCCATCATTGCTCCCTCTCAACTAGAGATGAGATACTCATTCCCTCTTAAACATGGGATAAATCATTGCTATTATTTAAGGACACTTCTTACTCCCCCTCAATAATAGAGGATATCCCTTACTTCATTTCAATTGGGAAGTCATAACCACAAGTGGTTTTAGTGTGTCTTCTTCGATACATCAACTATTGGTTCTTCATGGACATCTTCAAGTAGTTGCATGGATCCCCCTTTCCTTTGTATCTCATCATATAGAGATTTTATCTTTCTGGATATAATGGAGCCAACATTTTTCTTCAATCCATGATAGGTTTCAGGCCATCAACCTTTCATATAACTTTCCTCTAGTCATCATCAACAAAGGAATTTTATTGAGCCAATAAAAGTAGAGCTAGACATAGCTCGTTCTAATCATGAAAGTGATCTTTATTATCATTGAAACATAGACATCATGTTATCCATTTGTACTTCTACATTTCAATCCCAAGATGATGTAGACATCTTGACCACATAATCCTCCAAGGATTTCCAAAGCCATCCACTCAATCCACATATTCATTGAATTGAGTTCAAAACAAAAAATTGTAGATACACCTACCTAAACTATTTTAATGCATTTCTACAACATTTTTCTAGGTAGAAAAACCATATACCAACTAGATAACCAATACGAAATCATCAATATCATAGTTGCTTCATCATGATGGCCTCTTTTGAAGATAACATATTTTGCTTACTTATTTCCTTTGAACTCAACATCCTTTGACATGGCCTTTCCTCATATTGTACCAAAATATTTCTCCATGATATCAATCATCAATCAACATGCTTATGGAAAAAGCTAATCATCCAGGTTTAACATCATGTCCATATGATTCTTTTTTTCATGATAAACCCTCTTACCTGAAGTTGTTGTTGCTTACTTCCTCCAAGAGATTTCATCAGATTTTTAGTAGTAGCATCATGTGTACTTTTCTTCCATCCATTTCACATGCTTTTGCAATATGTCCTTTCAAGGAGCCAATTTAAATCCCAAGCATATCATGAATATTAGATTTTCCAAATTATATCCTCTAGTTAGAGTGTCATGTTAAATTTTTTTACTTTCTCCCTCTTAAGTCAACATTCCTTAGTATGCTTTATATTCATATTCCAATAAGGTTCTACTTCATCTTTCAATCATCAATGTTTTTTTAAATAAACTCATCAGATGGAAGCTTCAACGTCATTTCTATCGTGGTCATTTTCCATCATTTTCAAGGAGTCATAAACAAGCATGCATGGTTCTTTTATTTTCCATTTTCTCATCTTGCTTTCTTTATTATGTACATGTAATTTTCACTAGCAAGTACAACCAAGAAAAATATACAAAGAAAAGGGCATGATGTCAATTTTGTCAATCCATGGTTTTCATGGTTTTTCAAAGGGTTACTTCTAATGTTTTTGTTACAAAACCTATATTTCTTGATCTAAACCTTGATAAAGTTTTTACTACGGGTGAAAACATCATCCCTAGGTTTTGATTTCAAGTCCTAGGTTTTATCCAATTCAACCCTTGCTAGGGTGCTAGGGTTTTACCATAACATACCCTAGATTATCCTTTCAAATTTTTAATATGCAAAACTCTAGATATTATTTCAGAGTTACAGGGTTTACTTAGAGGGAAAATCCAATTAGAGTTATGGTTTTGAATCCTAGGGTTATTTCAATCTAAACTAGGGTTCATAAACCCTATGAAAATTCTTAAAGACTTCACAAGTCCTACAAACCCTAGAATCTGCGAAATCCTAAATAATTTATAGACCCTTTAAATCGACATGAGTTGGACAAAATTCAAGCAATACATATGACAATTATATGTAACTCTACAAATTTTACCTTACTTCTTCCTTGCAGAGATTTGGATTCTCTGCAAGTGTCACGTGTAATCATCCTTCACCAAATGTGCCTTTTCATCTCCGACTACATAACCCTTTTGTTGGGCTACTAACATTGGCTAGGTTCCATGCACTGATTGTTACATAAAGATAAATTGATATCTAGATGTAGTACTACCATGGACTACAATTTTTAATAATATTTCAAGCATTCTACAAGTCCATATTTTAGGTTTACTACTTTGGTGGATTGAGTCCTTGTTGTGACCAAATGAAACTATAGAGACTATCCAATGTGTTAATAATTAGATTTTTCCTTCATAGACCAACTATGTATCTTAGCATTAATATATCCAAATGAAAGCATTCCTCCTTATCAAATAGGTACAATATCTCTTCGGTGTATCCCAATTTTCTACTTAATTGCAGCGTAGACAAAGCCTCAATCATTCTGTGCTAACTAGCTTCCCTTTTAGTTGACTTCTCAAACGATTCATTCATTCCCATGACTGCAAGGATAGTGAAAGCCCATTTATTTGAATCACCATACATAATTGAACTATAAAAGACAACTTATATGTGCCAATGAGTCACTATGAAGCGAACTTCAAAATTGTGAGCCATCATTTAACATAAGATGTGAGCTAGAAAATGTCAGAGACCTCCATGAGCTAATATTTTCATTTAAGTGTGTGTACCATATAAAATTCTATCATATTCAAAATATACACAGAGAATAATCATATCATTTTTCAATTTCATTGTGCACAATAGAGAACAATATATTATCTCCCTTTTCCTTTACCAATCTTCCACCATAACTTGATCACTGTGTGCGAGTGATGCCACTTTCCAATGAGATATTTCATGTAATAGTTCTATTTGAGCCTCGTGAGATCACTGTATAGAGTGATGTACAATGATTCTTGGAATGTAGCAAGTTATATAACATCATACAAACATCGACCTATGGAATTTTTTGATGCAAGCCATCTATAATAAGCCATCATAGATCTAAAATATCTTTAATTTGATTTATCACATATGCGATATATATTAAAACCATTACCAAACCATTTTGTGAGAGCTACAGTATGTTAATTTTGATGAAGCTTTAGAATAAACAGAGATATATGCCACGATCCATGCAGAGTTATATAATTATCCATTGCAGATCATAGAAGAAAAAGAGTGCCATAGATTATGGTGCAAACAATGCACACAGAAGCCACCACAAAGAATTCATACAATGTGAGATTTAAATTAATATACATCTCTATAAAGACATATGAACCACTGAGTGCAACTAGCTTGAAAAGTATACATATAGGAAATAATTCATAGAGACATATGGACCACTATGATGTGAATACCAAGTCCACAGAGTGCAAGTCAAGTGATTTCATGCCATAGTCTTTCAATATGATTCATATGAATAGGGCGAGATACACAGAGTTGAGGACCCCTCATTTTTTCATAATTAATATTCACATTACTTCATAACTTGACAATTATTATCATATACATGTGCTCGCATATGGTAAAGGAGACAATTCACAATTATCTTAGAGAAAATCTTCACATTACTTGTTATGCCCAGAGCCGAATTATAATTCCTTAGAAATTTTTCATTGTCACAACTAGCCAACTGAAATTGTTTTAGAATTATTCATAGAAGATCCACTCAATTTATTTAGATATATTTCAACTTTAGAGTGATGTTTAGGCCTCCAAATTCAAGCCATCTTCGCTCTAATACCATGTTGGAAAATCAAGAGGCTTTATGATTAGAATATATTTTCCTTTCTTTGATAACTATTTGTGAAATATATTGGCTTATTATTCATTTGATTATGTTTTTCTTCATAAGAAAATTATAAAAACATTAACATAAGATCACGAAGAACACAAGATATAGGCTCGAAGCCATGGAAAAACCCCTCCAAGTGGAAAACCCATAAAATCTCTTCTTATAGAATCAAATCAAAATGAGATATCAAAGAACCATAACAAGCCCTCTAGATGCCAAGTCAAACCTTCCTTTCTACACAAAAAATTCATCATCAAGAGACAAGAAACAAGATATGTATCTAGGTAAAACATCCACAAACTTTAAGCTCAAGAAGAAACTCCTTCTCTCATACTTCAACTCTTGTCTTCCTCTCATTTCCTTTCTTCGATATTTCAGACCAAATTCATCCAAGTGTGTGTCCAAATGAGCTCCATCTTCTCTCTATTTATATAGCCCAAAGGGGTGCGTATAGAAATGTCCATTGGGGCAAGGTCAACTTGACAGGTAGGCCGACTTGGCACCTAGAGGGGTCTTTGAACCAAAATTACATATTTAAAAAATATCTTTTCTTTTTCTGTTACATTAGGTCCAAATAGGACTTTCACTCTTTCACTCAAAAACCTATAAGCATGAAGAACACACTTGTCTAGAAAAATAATAATAATTTTTCTTTCTCTTTTATTTTGATTTTTACAAAAATATATAATGGTGCAAATTATGAAGACAAAAACTACTTACATATTCCAAAAAGATCACCATCACATTACATTGCAGGATCTTCTCATGTTTCTGACAATATTCTATCACATTAAATTGTACATAGAGATGAATCATCCATCAGAGATCAAATAATTGATTCATCCCCTTTATTTCAATTATCCAATGAGGCCCATGTGTCAGATCTCTAATTCATGCCTTTTTTCGGACAAATTTTAACTAAGTTTCACCAATGAGACTAGGAAACAAAGTTTTTCAGAGTGACAACACAAGTCTATCTAATAACGAACAAAAGGTTGTAAATTTTAGTGAACTATGCAATAGTGTGGATCCCTTCACTAGTAGATTATATCACTTCATTCACTTGATGGTCAATATTATGAGTGTAATGGAAAATTTTGTAATTTATTCTTTTAACATCTAATTATTAAAATTCAACTTGTAGATGAGTATTCTCTTCATGAGAAGGTTACAAAACATTTAATTCTTTAACTTCCACTTCTAGATGCTCACCACCTCAAAATATTTAAATTCCTTCTTCAACAATCCTATTACTTGTTGATGGATGATTGGCTGGAAGTTTAATTGTTGTTGGGATTTGAATGGCCTCTGTTGGATGCATACACTTCACTTGTGGAAATGAAAAAGAATGCATCATGGAATTAATTATGTAACAAGTTGAAATGGTGATGGGTGGATTTCTATGTTTATCCATACCCAACCTTTCTTTTCCTCTTAGATCTTGGAATTTGTCAATGGGTAGTTACTTCCTTCTATAATTTTTTGATAAAATAAGTTGTCCATATCCAAAAGGTTCTAATACAACAAGAATATGTCAAAAATAAGTAAGGTAAAAGTTTCAAAAGAAAAGAACACTTGCAATAGAATCTTTCTCAACAATTTTTTCTATTTTAAACATCATGCAAGTGTTGTTAGGAGATGAAATGATGGGAAACAACAAGATGTGCATTCCCTTATATAGACAATAACATGCGTGTTCTAAGGGGGGAATAGGGGAGAGAGAGGATGGGTTAGAGAGAGAGGGGGGATGATAGGGGGAGAGAGAGGGTGGTAGAGTAAGGAAGAGAGAGAGAGTGAGGGAGAGGGAAATTGAGAGGGAACTGAGAGAGGGGCGGAAGGATAGAGAGAAAAGGAGGGATAGGGGGGAGGGAGGTAGAGATAGGGAGAGATAAAAGGAGATAGAAGGGAAAAGAGAGGAGGTTTAGAGAGATAGTGTGTGTTAGGTAGGGGGCGGGGAGGAAGAGAAATAGGAAGAATAAGGAAAGGGGGATAGAGATAGACGAAGAGATAGGGAGAGGGGGCACGGAGGAAAGAATAAGAAAAATGCTAGAGAGAGAGTGACACTTAGGGAAGGAGAGAAAAAGTGGGATATATAAGGGAGGCTTAGAGAAGGATAGACAATGTGGGATATATGAGGGAAACTTATGAAAATAGAGAGAAATTGGGATATATAAGGGAGACATATGGAGAGATAGAGACATATGGGGAAAGTAAGAGATAGAGATCATATAATAGGGGAAGTGAGATGGAGAGAAAGAGATGGGGAAGGGAAGAGAGAGATGAGGGAATAGATAAAGGGAGAAAGAGATCGAAATACAGAAACATAGCGGGGTCATCAGAGAGATAGACAAGGGAATAGAGAAAGTGAGAAAGAGATAGAATGAGGGAAATATAGGAGGAGGAGATAGGTACAAGAGAATAGAGAAAATGGAGAAAGAGATATAAATTGGGGAACATGGGGAGTGGGGCATAGAAGGAATATAAAAGGTATACATAAGGAGATAGATATAGGGAGATAGGGAGTGGGGCGATTGGAGAGAGAGAGAGAGAGAGATTAGGGGATTATAGAAGGGGAGAGAGAGGAATATAGGGGAGAGACATAAGGATGGAGGGAGATATGAAAGGAGGGAGAGGGGGGTGGGTAGAAGAGTGTGGGAATAGATAAATAGGGAGAGAGGGACTGTAATTGGAAAAGTAAGGGATAGAGTGGGGTAGTAGGGGAAGGGAGGTAGATAAAAAGAGGGATAGGGAGGTTAGGAAATATATAAAGGGATATGAAGATTCTTAGAAAGATAGGAAGGGTTAGGGAAAGAGAGAGGTAGGATAAAGGCATTGGGGGAGATAGAGACAAGCAAAGAAAAAGAGAGACAATGGAGCAGATAGGGAAAGGGAGAGAGAGATAGAAACATGGATGATGAGAGGGGAAGAGAAAGAAAGCGATATGGAAAAGGGTTGAGAGAGTGGGGGGATTAGAGAGAGAGGAAAAAAAACTCTAGGTAAAGGCAGAGCTTAGGGGGATGGACAGAGAGAAAGAGAGAAGGGGAACATAAGGAAGGAAGAGAGAGAGATTTGGGATGGATGGTAAGGTGATGGAGAGAAAATCATGCACACATTATATTTACATGTTCATTTATTAATATGTGTGAAGATTACTGGAACACATGCACATTATTTAAACATATGTCTATTATAAATTTATGTGCATGCATGTTATTGGGTGCTTGTTATATTATTTCCATGACTACCCCACACGCAGTGGGGTCATAGGGCAGGAGGTATCTGCCCCTGTACGTTGTGTCAGGTGCAGGAGGAGGGTAGTAACCCCCTTGCGTGGGGTCTGGGTCAGCACCCCCATAATTTTTTTTTTGGACCCTATATTAGGTGGACGGACCTACCTATGATTTTGTGCATGGATTTCACTTGGTTTTGGGCATGATGGTTTTCTTTCCATGGTATTATGTAGATCCAATCAAGCTAACTACGGTTAATGGATTGTGGTTTATGGATGTTTCGACATGTATATATATGTATTGTAACATTGAAAGGAATATAATGATAAATGAATCTGGTAGTCTCGGTTTTAGGATCTAGGGGGAAATCTCTGTGTATATGTGTTTTATGTTTTATTCTCTCGGCATTGTTTACTTTATGCTTTTTAGAATTCATATGCAAGTGATTTATTTATGGGGATAAAACCTACACATGAATTATTATAGTTAAAAAATATTTTGTGGGTTAACCATTTTCCAACTATGTGGTGGATGAGGTGGCCACTTTTGTTGTAGGTTAGAATTGGAAAAAACCTTTGTTTGGTTTGCATGAACCAAAACACATCCATATTTA
>APFE030245851.1:0-88716 GCA_000404065.3 Pinus taeda
TTTAGTCTCGCGCTTAATTAATTAAACTGGTCCAAACATTTCTTAAACAAAATTGTCTCGAAAGGTTTGTAATTATGTAAAGGGCCAACAATCTCAAAATCGCTGCAATTCCTACCTGTACTCCTGTGCAGTTGCTCTCCAAATGATATCATGGGAATGGTTGATGCAAAGAATATGTAAGTTGCGGGAGCAAGGATTCTGAATCTGACAAAAAATCACCAGTTAGTGAGTGCAAACAAATTTGTCTATCGATATAGATATTATGGAATCAGTGATCCATTCTCAAGTTTGTTAAGTGCTGTGACCAAAAAATTGAAATGTCTTCTCTTCATTTTTAAACCCATGTAGCCGTTAGATTGTAAGCTTCAAAGAGTTTAGGAGGCAGACCAAAACAATTCTCCAAGTAAATATTAACTTTCAAATTCCAATTCCAGAAAAAAGAGTTTTTCTAGCATAAGAGGCCAACAAAACAATCACATATTGCAATTCAAGTATTTCAATGTGTAGTATCCTCTTCAAATCAAGATATAAGCACAAAATGGAGACAATAAGTTGTAGGGTGTGTCATGTAGGCACTTGTATCCTGCAGTGAAGCCACCAGTCCAGTCTTGCTTGTAACACAGTAATCTTCCTTTCAAATCATTCTTGATACCTCGAAACGGGACAAAAGTTTCCTCCATTTCAAGATGTAACAAGTAGAAGATGGATATAAATTATTTTCTTCAGCGATTGAAATATGGAAAAAGGGTTTAAGAAAGTAACACAGAACCTAAAAACACCTATATGGAAGTCAAGCAACTGAGATGACAACTACATTGCTATAAGGAATTCTTTTGGACAACAGTTCACCGTATTTGTTAAAGCCTCAATAACTACAGGGAAAAAATGATCAATATTAGTAGCATCAAAAAGCCTCTTATATCAGATACAGGACAAAACTTGGATCTCCATCTAGACATCAAAATTGAAAACTCAAAATATTTCAACAAAACTTTATAATTACAGACTGAATTGTATTCCTTGTACAAAGGGAACTCTTTGTATTATTTTGTTCCACAAAAGTATATCCTCTTTATATTGTTTCTGAAGCTAAAAGATCAAAAACATGACTAACCAAGTTAACAGCTGAAACATGTTCTATACAGAAAATAATAAGCTTCTCCAGAGAAATTATGGGGTCAAATTTACACTTGGGAACAAAGTGAAACCTCCCACTCAAAGGGTTGTTAAATGGAACCAGATTTGAAACTGTTCCAAGTGTACATAGATATTTTCATATATTTATCTGTACATTTTATTCTGAAATTATGCATTAAGCCCAGATGCTCAAAATATATGTATGAACATTGTGCCTTATATTTGTTGAATATGTTTTACAACGATTTGACAGATTTATGGCAGCATCAAGGCGAACACAAATTTAGGTTCTGAATTTATTTCCTTCCAAGTTTGGTTTCCAGTTCAACTGATGAAATATTATTTCTAGATATCGTTCCAGGTGGTTTAATTCACCTGGACATTCATCCTCCTATATCTTGATCATTTTGCATACTTGTTCGTGTTGTGACAGAGTGGCCATATGCATAATTGGAAAATAAGAGAGTGAAGGCTAATGCTCGGAAGACAATAAATGAACCAGCAAGTCTAATTGAGATCTAATTATAAGCAAATCAAATTTCAATATGCACAGTACATGCAATATATAATGAACAGATTGGGTTAGAGTATCTATTAATGCAAAGGGGCACTATCTATGAAATTGATACTTTACAATTGCAATGGAACCATCAGAGAATTCACCTGCTCCTTGATAAGTTCCTGTGAAATCTGTTATTGTTTAGAAAGCACTAATTTTGGCTCTGCCTCATTGACAAACTGTTGATTCCATTCAAATTGAGATGTAGTGCAGAGTTTTGGCGGAACCCGCATGGTGTGCCATGTGATGGCGCTAAGCGCGAAACTATGCAGCCTAGCCAGTAAGCTCCGAGCATTGTGCCATAAAGATGGGAAGTGGATAGGTAGAATGGCAAAGATAATAAATATAGTATAGTGTTTTTTTGGGCGGAGCGGGTAGGGAGGGGAGGGGAGAGGAGGGGAGTGGTGATAAACATTTTAAGCTGGCTTTTCTTGAGCTAAAACTCTAATTACCCTATGCTATCAACGAGTCAAAACAACCTGTTTGAAATAGCGATTAATTAAGAAACTATTTAGCCATTTTTAAGCTTCCTAAGCATGTTGTATTGAAAATGAGCTTGAAATTATAAAATTCGTGACATTTTATTAAAGTTCACTTTGAATTCTCTTGAGAAAACCTTGGCCATCCTTCCAAATTAACAGGCAGTATAGTACAGTTACATTTTAAACTGCCTTTTGTTGAGCTAAAACTCTAATTACCCTATGCTATCCAAGAGTCAAAACAACCTGTTTGAAATAGTAATCAATTAAAGAAACTATTTAGCCATTTTTAAGCTTCCTAAGCATGTTATATTGAAAATGAGCTCGAAATTGTAAAATTCGTGCAGAGATGACCAAGTGAGATATAAAACAGGTCAATAACATTATTTATTGAACATAAAAAAAATACAAAAATGTAAACGCTGACTCAAACCCCAGAAATTTACATTCATTAGGGTAAAAGACATGGTAGGTACCGAAAGAAGCAAAGCCATGTCCAGTGCCTGAGGATCCTTAAATGTAACGAAGGACACTTGAGAATGCTTGGTATTCCTGCCAAAAAAAACAAGATAGATCCCCAGTTTCAATGAAAAACAAAAAAAGGGGGTAAAACTCCAAGACTAAAAATACCTCTACAACTCAATGTGTGTGATTTCTCCTGAGAAGGAGAAGAAGTCCTGAATATCGCGCTGGCTTGCCCTGAGAGAAACATTCGCGACCTTCACCGTATTCGTCTGCAATGAACGTTTACAAAAATATCAATAAACTGTAGATCTGCAACTTTAAAACGAACTAAATTTGAGTTACCGCCATTAGGGAGCCGTTCGAAACAAATGAAAGAATACGAGAAAAAATGGCGATTTAACAAAACAAACAATAAAAATGGCGATTTAATAGCCTTTCTTCTCTGCTCCTCTTCCAGTTCGTCGGTGTAGCCCTGTCATTAAATGAAACTTCCACCAACGCAACAGAAACGTGATAGATATTCTTCTATTTTGTTTTGATTTTAATACAATATTATTCTAAATATAAATTTCACGACAAGTGTCACCGTGAGAATGAAAGGGATGACGAAGTTCCCTTTTAAAGTAAAAGCCTATCGGCCTAAAAATCTAATTATTTCTATTTTTATATAAAATTATTAATATATAAAATAATATATTAAATTACAAATATCAATTCACATTAATTAATTTTTTTATCTTTTTTTTTTTAAATTTAGGAAAATCGATAACGGATGAGAGTTATCCTAAACAAACCCAAAATCAAATCTAATTAACTGCCATTATATAAACTACAACTACCTACAAACCACACAATAACAAGGAACTTATGATTAACAAATTAATTTACAATGTCCCCTAATAGACTCCCTTTCATTCCGATGGTCATCATCACAGAGGCTGTGGCAATCACCCCTTTGAGGTAGGAACTGATTGCTGATAAATAAGTCAGTCATTGAAGACGCACTCGGTAATTATGATTACCTAAATTCTTGAAGTCCATCCGAGTCATAGATCTTCTGAAATAATAATAAAAAGTCCAATTCGATCTCAACGGCGAAATCCTTGAAGTCCAAATGACCCTTGTGAAATAATTTAAACCAAATATAAAAAATCGAATCTGATTTCACCGCAGGAACCCAGCCTTTTAAAACTAGCCACACGCAATCCTGACGCATGACATGACATGACAAAATTGCCCCCAGTTTATCGCCATTGTTCGCTACTGCTTCTTCGTCTTCGTCGGCAGTTATTCGTGACTGGTGCAGTTCATAGCCTGTTATGTAAGTATGGTATGTAGTGTAATGTTTAAATGTTTTGTCTAATATAATTTTTGTGGCAATTATGATTCTTTTAATTAAAAAAATATAATATTATTTAAATAATATATCTATAATTATATTTATTATAGTTGTTTATATTAACTTTGTGAAATTTTATTTTGGGGTTTTTTATTTATTTCTGTTTAAATTTTGTGTAGGATATTGAATCCCAATCTTGATGGATACCTGTCGCAAATGGAAGATGTCTAGGAGTTAAGGCGTGTTAAATCCATCATAACAGTCAAACCAGTTTTAAATAAACGCAAATCAATTTCCTTCAATTTTTTCAATTCAAATTTCAGTACTAAAAATCCAAAAGCGACAAAGAACAATCTTTTATAGTATAACTATAACCACTTATATATTATAAATAACACTTAAATTATGATGTGATTTTCCCCCAAAACTCTTTAAGAAAAACTAGCATTAAAAATTCATAACTAATAATAAATAAAATTATTTTCTAATTAGGCCGATAGGCCTTTCCTTTGAAAGGGACCTTCGTCGTCTCTTTCGTTCTCCCGCTGACACGTGGCGTCGGGTTCCCTGCTCCGTTTGATCCGATGAGAAACTCTCAACCGTTGATTGATTTGAAGAGTAGTTTCTGCTGCTGATTTTACAGCCAATTGTTACACATTTGACGTCGGATTCCAGGACACCACTTGGGTGCAACACAATCCCAAGTCCAGGTGCATGCACCGGTCTGCACAAACTCCTCCCTCTACATTCTACAGGGTTTAGAGGTTAGTATAGCGTTGTGTATACAGAAATCCAACTGCTCCTTTTTCTATAGCAACACAACAAGAGCCGAGCGCAATTTGATTGGGGTCTGTTCTCAGCGTGCAATTCTTGAGGGGGGTCAAAATTTCTCAAAGCTCACACACTTTGTTAATGGATTCTCAGTCCAATTCTCAATGCAAATTCAACGCATGTTCTCAGCCTGCAATTCTTGAGGGGGGTCAAAATTTCTCAGAGCTCACGCGCTTTGTTAATGGATTCTCAGTCCAATTCTCAATGCAAATTCAACGCATCTTCTTCATGTTTGTACATCAAATCCTTCAGACAAGAAAAATCGACAACAACAATCCAACGACTCTGTTTTTCTGAAATCCTGCACATGGTTTCGGGAGCTCTGGAAGTACAGACGGGTGGCTTTGAGAGTTCTTTAGCCAGGTACGGCATTGAAATTCTGTGCATAAGATCCTCATTAATGAATGATCTGTTTCCCTTTATCTTTAGCCGAAGGAGTAAACAATGGAGCCCCCTTTTTTATCTTGCTTTGGACGGAAACCCAAAGGGTTTAGATCCCGTGATCTCCTTATACAGACCCAACCATACTTTTCTCGGCAGGTAAGTGCTCTATGATGGGCACCAGTGGTGCTCCCAAGAGGTCCATCCGACCACCGCGGCAAAGGGCTAAGGTTCCAGTATGGGCTTCCTTTGATGCCCAATAGCCGGGTGGGGTTCCTAAGGCTGACATGGACCCTTTTCCACCTTTTTCTCCAACCTTGTCCTCTTCTAATCATCTCCAAAGAAAGCCAAGTCAGGGTTCAGTTAAGGACAAGAATTATCTGAAATATAGAATGATGTCTCGGTTGTGGTGCAACACAAAAATATTTCCTTTATGTCTCCAAATTTTAGAGGCAAACCCTGGAAAAGATTTTCTCAATTAATAGAAAAAATTGTTGTTAGGCCAGAGAAATTGATTGATCCTTATCCTAATACAACCCTAGCTAGCACTGCTATGCTGTATGGCGTGACAGATGATGCAAATCAGAAAAAGGTTGCAGTAGAGAAACTGAAGGGCTTGTATGGTTGGGCTGATGAGAGCCTGATAGAGGATGTTTTAGTGGCTGTTAATTATGAGCTTGAACAAGCCTCTGCTTCCCTGGAGTCTATGGCTGTGATGACGTTGCCGGAGAATTCAGATCCCTCTGATGCATCTGAAGCTGTTGAGAATTCTCTACCTGATCAGAGTTCTGAAGGAAGTGGCCCTCTATTGCCTGAGTCCTTGAGTTTTGAAAATTTACAGGTGACAGTTGCAAGAGGACACATGCCAACTGCTCCCCCTGAGCCAGAATGGGAGGAAAATGATGTATATTTGAAACATTGAAAGGAAGCATTGCAGATGCTCAGGTATATTTTGCCAGCCTATTTCCATGAAGTCCATTGAATTTTTTTAAGGTGATCATTATTGATAATTGGAAGGCATGAACATATATTATCATCGCTTGTTTTCAAGTAGGGTTGCAAATCAAGATTCAAGGGAAGATGAAAGTGCTTATTTGCGAGGCAATCACAACACTGCTAGCAATATTTCTCTAAAATCAAAAGAGGAACATTTGGCTGCAGATAAACTAAATGCTAAGGCAGCTGCAGAATTTCTTCAAATTAGAAATGAAAAACATAAGGACATTTGGAAGTTAGATCTACATGGTCTTCATGCAGCAGAAGCGGTGCAGGCCTTGGAATTGCGATTGGAAATGATTGAATACAATACTTCTACCCCATGTGGTCCAGGAACAAACCAGCGAAGCGATTTCAATACAGAGCAACAATCTTCGGGATTATTATCCTTGCGAACTTGGAGGCCATCTGATCTGAACTTCAAGTCATAACAGGTAAGAAGTTACTTCACTGTTTCATCTGAAATCAATTGTTGGTTGTTCTAAAAATTTCCAAGATACTATCACAAGGGAAAATTTAGAGCAATTGGACAAGTCCTTATATTGGAAATATGCAAGGGAAAAACAATTATATCAATGAAATTGTGATTTCTTGTTTTGTCTATTGTCAAATTTTGATGTGACTAACTATAATCTAGTGATGAGCATCATATGACGTGACTGACTATAATCTAGTCATGGGCATCGTCTGATTATGGATATCAGATTCCTATCTCAGCAAATATACAGTTTCAAACACTCTGGATAGAAGATTCCTATCTCAGTAAAAATACAGTTTCAAACGGTATATGTTTTGCTGTTTTCTACTCTATTCGCTAGAAATTGCCACAAGGGAAAATATAAAATAATTGGATAAGTGCTTATATTGGAAATCTGCAAGAGAAAAACAATTATATCCATGAAAATGTAATTTCTTGTTCTGTTGGTTGTCAAACATGATGTGATTGAGTCTAATCTAGTGATGGGCATCATCTGATTATGGAAAGCAGATTCCTATCTCAGCAAAAATACAGTTTCAAACAGTATATGTTTTACTGGTTTCTGCTCTGTTTGCAAGATATGGCTACAAGGGAAAAGATAGAGCGACTGGACAAGTCGTTATATTGGAAATATGCAAGGGAAAAGATAGGGAAAAGATAGAGCGATTGGACAAGTCGTTATATGGGAAATATGCAAGGGAAAAACAATTATATCCTTGAAACTGTGATTTTTGTTGTTGTCTGTTGTCCAGTATGATGTGACTCCATCTAATCTAGTGATGGGCATCATCTCATTATGGATAGCAGATTCCTCTCACAGCAAAATATAGTTTCATATAGTATATATATGCTTGTTGTTTTGGGTTATATTTGTTAAATGTTTATCATCCTTATATATAAGTTCATCTCTTTGTATTTTTTGCTGTTGTAGGAGTTGTTCATCTCTTTGTATTTTTTTCTGTTGCAGGAGTTGGAGTCCGCAGTCGTGGTGGTGCTGCTCTTCCTATTGCAATTAAAAACTTTCTTATTAATAAGGGGTATATATTCATCTCAAACTTTTAGCATGAATTATCTTGTATTAGTGCTTTCATTGAAATTAACTGCATGCGGTTCAACTGTATTTGCATTGATCGTATTATCTTAGACTCTTATTGAACTGTGCCTGATTTCATTTTGATTAAACTTCTAGAATGAATAGGGAAAATTAGATATCAACCATGCACATTTCCTTACATCGAATCTAGCCAGTTATCATATCTTCTCAGCAGTCTATGACTTTGGAAGTTTTGGGTGGATAAGAATGTCTGTAAAAATGTTTTGATAGTTTGCTTAGCATATCTATTGGACTGTGCAGGTACAAATTTAGTGAAGCTAGAGCAGGTGTCATTGCTGTTCGCCCTAAGTTCCGCTACAATTAGATTCCTCTTTTTAACTACCCAGTAGTTTGTATGTACATTAAAATGAGCGAGATGAAGAGAATGGTCATTGGTGCAGCATGTTGTCTGAGACCGGCAGTTGAGTTTCGACCTCGAATGAATAGATTAATTACTCTTATTCTCTTTAGTTGTGCATATATGTTTCAGTTTATGATCTTATGTCAAATTTGGTTGCTTGAAGACGTTTCCTTTCCTGTGAGGAGTTAGTGCTAGGATTGTTTTTGCCCATAACAAAGAAATTGTTTCATCAATTGGTTACTATGTTGAAGAGAAGGCGTACTTTTTGGTCTACAACTTGTGACTGAGAGGAAGTCTGGAAGAAACTCTTTATGGTATGTAGTATGCCACTTTTCATGCATTTATCATGTTACGTCCTTGGAGATTTTTATTATTTTTTTAGTGTTAAGTGTTGTTCCCAGTTCTCAGAAAAAGTTGGGTTATAGAAGGAAAGGACAAGCCACAAGATCATTGGAAAGATAGGCTGAAAGTGGCCATTGGAATTGCTGAAGCTTTGGCTTATCTGCATGAAGGTTGTTCTCATCCTATCATCCATAGAGATGTGAAATCATCTAATATTTTGCTTTCTGAAGACTTTGAACCTCAGCTATCTTGATCTTTGTGAGAGAAACAAGTTCTCAAGTTTGTATTTTTTAGTTGGAGATGTTATAATAAGATTTTCTTGATCATTAACTAGCAAATCATCTTTCGATGGATCGTTAACTAAAGATATTCTGTGAATAGTTGTCAGATTTTGGGCTGGCCAAATGGGCTTCAGCAACATCTGCATATATCACATGTAGTGATGTTGTAGGTACATTTGGATAAATATCCATTTCTTTCTTTACACCAGCTCTTTCCTTAGGAAAATAAATGTCATTTATAATCAAGACTTCATAAAAATAGCTGCTATCATATTTCAGGTATCTGGCTCCAGAGTATTTCATGTATGGCAAGGTTAATGAGAAGACGAACGTGTAATCCTCTGGAGTAGTTCTTCTAGAGCTAATAACTGGAAGAAAACCAATCAATGACAAGAATCCTAAAGGCCAAGAAAGCCTGGTTATGTTGGTAGGGCTCTAGTGTCCTTGCTTGTTTTGTATTTGATAATTTTGGATTCTTTTGGTTTCTTTGTCTTGGTTCAGAATCTTAATCTCTTGTAAATTTCAAAATTTAGGCAAGGCCATTACTGGCAGCTGGCTCTATAAAAGAACTTGCAGATCCACTTTTGGAAGATGCTTAAGACATGAGGGAGATGAAGAGAATGGTCATTGGTGCAGCATGTTGTCTGAGATGGGCAACTCAGTTTCGACCTCGAATGAAGAGAGTAATTACTCTTATTCTCTTTAGTTGCATATATATGTTTCAGTTTCTAATCTTATGTCAAATTTAGTTGTTTGAAGACATTTCCTTTCCTGTGAGGAGTTAGTGCTAGAATTGTTTTTGCACATAAAGAAGAATGGCACATGAAATATCGAGTTGATATCCTTCTGAAACAGAGTTAAGGGTGTTTAGATCTAGTGTTTAGGGTTCTAATCTAAACATTTGTTCAGTAGTTCAATTTGTAAATCACAACCCTTAAACAGGTTAGCCCTGAATGCTAATGGTGGATTATGGCAAAATATTCAAAGCCTCAATGGCCAATAATCTCTTTTTCCATTAATGAAATATAAGATCCTTTGAATATTAGTAAAAGAGATTACGTCATATCTCAAACCAAAGCTTCAGTATGAAAATCACCCCTCCCTGAATAGGCAAGAAGAGCCAGCATATCTGCTTTCGCTCCATTGTCAAGAGACTCCACACTTGTCATATGTCGCCCTGCACACTCATCACATGTCCCCGCTGAGTGCATTGACTTCATATATCACGAACATTCTACCACGGTCATCTTCATCAGTTTCTGAATCATCAACCATATTCAAATTCTTCGGGAGTTGGGTCTTTTGATCAAATAGATATAGTTTGTTATTTTATCAGAGATGGCAGGCTTATTATCCGCAAAGGTGCCTCTTCTGAGTATGAATAAAGGGAGTACCCATCCTGGACCCAGGGCTGGAGAGGTAATATAAATTACACCCTTTTTCTTTCGCTTAGCTGTCAATTCATCTGTGAAGAATTGAATTGAGTATTCATGGCGTTTGTTTCTTTGTAGTATAAATTAAACCTTTTTCTTCTGCGTATCTCTCAATTTGTTAGTTATGAATTCTTCTGTGAAGAATTGAATTGAGTATTCATGGTGTTTGGTTTTTTTTGTTTTATTAGTATGAAAGGAGTGCTGCTGAGGAAGCAAGGGAAACCGCTGATAACACGGCTGACAAGAGCAAACACATGGCAGAGGAGGCGAAGGAGAGAGCCAAAGAGGCAACTTATGAGGCGAAGAAAAAGGCCAAGGGCACAACCTATGAAGCCAAGGAGAAGGACAAGAGTGCAGCTGAAGAAGCCCAAAAACAAGGCCGCGGAAATGAAGGAGAATGCCCAGGAGAAATCTGAAGGGGTTGGGCAACGAGTTAAGGAAAGTACAAGTTAGGCCACCGAGAAGGTACAGCGAATTGGAGGTCATGCAAAGTAGAAAGTGCGGGAAGCGTGGGACATGGCCAAGGGGACGGGGCAGAAGGTGAAGGAAACTGTCGTTGGTAAAGCTGAGGATACCAAAGAAATAGTGGAAGAAAAAACTGAATCTGCCAAGTGTAAAGTAAATGAATGAGCACTTGAGATTAACAGAGGCGGTTTCGGTGGTCTTTGGTTTCTGGTTTTTATCCGATCTTTTATGTGATGTTACAAGATATTCTGATGTTGGACTTTTTGCTTCACATCTTATTTATATATATTACAGCTTTTAGAAGTTGGCACCGGAGTTTTGTAACAGTTCAATTTGAAAAACGAATAATAACTGGTTATTTGGATGAAGGCTGATACAACTAAACTAATCTAATCTGTTAAAAGTTCAAAGTTTTCTCATTCTTTATTTAAAGAATTTAAAGCATCTTGAGGGTAATCTCTTTATGTATGAATGCATGCTTCTTTTAATTAAAATATAGGGACACTTGTTCAATATTATTCTAAGGTTTGAAGTTTGAACCACTATGGTCATGGGTATGTGGTCTCTTATAATTGATTCAACCATGAAAAATTGAAGAAGGAATAACAGATATTGGGTTTAAGATTATACAACTATGTAATCTTGGTGTTTGGGTTTTCTTAATGTTTATTTCATGAATCGTTCGAAGTACAAGTAAACGCTAACATAACAGTAACTTAGATAAGGATACTATGATGAAATGCTATGTTGGATAAGGATATTATGATGAAAATGCATGTCGATTGCATGAATGAAAATAAAGTGGCTTACCTTTGCATTAAACTGGCTTTGCCAAATTTCAAACATTGGATAAATGTTAATGTAAGAACGTGAACTTATTCTTCCTCATTGTTTCTCTGTAACTTGTTATTGCAGATTTTGAAATTACTACGAGGAGAAGGAAATGACATACCTTATTGGACCAAGAGGCGATTGGCAATGTCCATGGAATTAGATGAATTGATTGAGGATGAATCTGGAGCAAACTCTGGGAGTTGTGACATCTAAACTCATCTATCACTTGCAATGCTTGGAGTTGATGATGATTTGGTATCAAACAGTAGTCCAGATCAAAGTGTAGATCTTGTACATGAGAGTAGAACCTTGGAAGATTATTTCTATGGACGTTATAGCCGTTCAACAAGCTTTGATTGATTTAAATCTACATCTCTCAGCTTCATAATTTTTTTTACTCCTTGCTTCTGTAAAAGCTTCAATATTTTATACTTGGTGTATTACTGTGAGCCAATGTCACTACTTAGCTGTGTTCAATTTCAATCACTCTGCATATTGGCTGCAGCTGTGTCTGAAGTTGAGTGGAGTCCATGTAAAATCCCTTGCCAATTCCTTGTATAAATGTGAAAGCCATTAGTGGGCACTCATTTTAGTGACCCACTGGTGCTCACTAGAGCTGAAAAGTTTCTTGTCCTTGCCTTTGCAGCAATTGTATGTATGTGGAAGGAAAAGCAATTATGATATAGCTATTGATTTGCCAAACCATCGTTATGTACTTTTTCAGGTCTGAAGATGTGTAACTTGTGGTTTAGCTTGGGACATTCTATTGTATACCAGTTTACTTTGAATTTGTCAATATCATAAGCCCAGTAACGATTCAAGTGTATATCTGCATGGAAAAATTACATTGGGCTTGAACTTTTCTAAAAAATTAAGTTGTATTTAAATAAATATGGTGTCCAAAAAGCATAGAACTCCAAACATCAAATCTCTTTGCTCCTTGTAGGCTTGAACCAACATCTCTTCTAGAGAAATTCAACAATTCTAATTTAATAATCCTATCTGCCTCGCTTTGTACCTTTTGGGACAATTGCTAGTTAAAATAACTCTTTATATAACCAGATTTAAAATTATAAAAAATCCAAAATGACTCGCTCTCAAAAATATACAAGAAATCAAATATATACAAATTGATATACAGATAGACGACGCACGACGCTTCTCTGCATAGCCTGCCCGGTGCCGCTCTCTAGCGGACGAGGCCCGCCCTAATTAAATGCATCTACAGCTCCAAGATGATAGGAGTACACCGCCGTGGAATTTCGAGGATCTGGCAGGTGTACACGTACGTGGACTTTTGGGTCACGACATTCTAAACAGTTCTCACTGTCCACTTGTTATATCTCGTTGAATCCAGCCAGAAAATTTTCATGTTGCACATCAAGATCTAAAAATTCACCTCTATCCGGATAATTTAATTAATTTGTTATGCAAACAAGCCCTTCCGTTGGCATCCTGGGCCAATAATCTGTAGCATCCACAACATGCCGTTATCAGGGCAAGTTCAAATTTTAAAATGTGAATTATTTGTTTCATTGGTTTTGCTGTGTATGTATGTCTGCAGTATTTAATCCAAGAGGGCGTAGAGAATAATAAAGTTGCGTGGGCAACATTTTGATAATTTTATCGAGGAATATTGGTGTATGGAACGACAACTTTCTTAAGAATATTACAAGAGACATTGTAAAGTTTTCTATCTCGGATTAATTCAATGTTATGATGCTTGATGTTTCTTTCTTATTAGTCTTTATTATTTGGCAATGGCCAGGGACTATAGCAATCGAAATAAGAGCTATTAGCATTAGTTTCAACCTTTCATTATAGGCAATAAAATTCATAACCAATGTTTGGGTAGCACTACTTTTAGGTTTAAGTGAATTTTTAACAGCACAAATTTTTTTGGCCATCTTATTTGGCCTCTTCTCGGGGCCAGAGGTTATTACCATATCATATAATGGGCCATTTCCTTCACATTTCCTTCGCATTCTCAAATCACGAAACTAATGCTAGCATTACCTAAAAGCATTAAATGTTATGATTTAATGACTTGCCTATTGACTATACCTCTATGCGACCAGGTTAATAGTGCGACCATGTACCCATGTAGGTAGTCACATTGCATGTAATTTGACATCTGCGCAACACTGCCCTTGTGTCTGATCCTTGTCCGTCATTGGCATTTGAATAGCATAACCTATACCATATAAGTGCAACCATCCTATAGACCATAAGACAATCTGGATGCGGTTATAGTTAGCCGAGGTCTTATCCATCAAAGGACCTTACAGACCTAGGCTGAGGAATAATACTGCGTGAACCAAACTTTAGGACTGGATAAGCTGCTGCTGTTGGATTGACTACTGGATCAAGAGAATCTGGATATGGATCATCAATAGAAACTGGGTCTTGATCTTGACAAACAATAGGTGCACAATATGGCAATCCTACAGGGTAAGCTAGAATAGTTACAGGAGCGTTTAGCTCTTGATAGCATCGGGAAGGAGCGAAAACTATACCTACATGAGTAAGAACTGGAGAAGCACTACATTGCTTGTTACCCATGACGTGTCTGGGCACGCTCGTGGAACCGGCCACCGACCGTGTTAAGTGGTAAGTCACACCACCATACCACCTTAACTTCACACAGAGTGTTTTTACCTGCCCCAATAGAATTCCCCTTTCGAGGGCTCATTCCACCCTTCCATTTGATGATCCCAACCCTATAGACCTCCATCTCTATGTTATTACCAGATATGCCCTTAGCATCGTTACTTGATTCCTTCTTAATAATCACACGCTTAATTGGTGAGGATATAAAAGCAGTTGATGATTATAATCTCTATTTTCTTTTGCGCTTCATTCAGTTGCGATACATGGGGGACAACTAGATTTGATATTTGATTCTCCTTGTTGTGACTACCATCTTTACTATTCTCGTTCTCTAGGATGGCTTGGGTAATGCCAGTGCTTGAAATTGAAGCACTACTCCTATTTTCAGCCACCGGGCCCAAAACCTTGATGGCTACACGTTTCTTGAGAATTCCATGTTCTTTCATGTTGAGAGCGGTTTTTCTCTAACAAAAAGAAAATCATACAAAATAATATTATTCCCTGCACAGGGACTGCCATGATATAGATCTGAGGAAGACTTGTAGTATGTCATAGATGCTTACCATAGCTTCAATTTTTTTCTGTTCCTCTGCTGTTAAAAGAAAGTTTAACGTAAGATGAACATGCCCACCAGCTTTGAAGAGAAAAAGGTCGTCCCAGAACCCCTTCTCAATTATTATCGGGGTTCCAATGTCTTCCAGTAAGTCATAATATCCATAAGAGGAAATAATTATTTCAAACATGTTACCAATATTTAGTAATTAACATGGAAAGCAATGGTTTAAACAAACAAACCTGTTTCATAAATTGAATTTCCCTTGTTATCAAGAAGTGATACTACTAAATTGTCTCGAAGATTCAGCACAGGACTACACCAGAATTGACATGGTCATAAAGACGAAAGCGCATAAACCAAGGTGCACTCCTGAAGGGCTTCTAGAGATGGTCACCATGAACATCGTCGACATATGCCTATTCTGCTGCGCCTCTTCTTCAGAGCTCTGGAGCCCATCATCTTCTCTGAAGTTGAAATGGGGTTTGTTATGACAGAGCAGAACAAAGAACAAATTCTCTCTGGGCTCTGTTATGCTCTCTGAACTGAATCAATAATCACTAGAGCTATTCTCAGTATTGTTTGTTTTTGTTATGCTCGTCAGATTAGATTGTAGTTACTAGTGCTTTTGTTTTCCTGCTATTATGTTTTAATCGAGATGGCCATGTTTCATAACTGGTACTTGCCTCTTCCACATGGAGTGTTGGAGATCATTACAACAATGGCGTTTTTTGCAGAGTATCTCCCATTTAACTTTCACTCTACAAGCCATGCTGGTCTTGAAGGCCAGTATCACCAAATTCTAGTGCTGTTTGTGGGTCTCTATATTATTTCAGCAGTATTGGCAGCAACATTTCCCAAGAGCTTTGTGGTAGATTTATTAGGTGGCATTACATTACATTGTAGGATCTTCCTGCTCTGGTTTCAAGTTTCAATCTGCCCGATCACAGATGCTAGCCTGATGCGACCTTAGGTGGCCTGCTTTAGAGACCCTTCTCGGGTTTCAATCTCCCTACTCGCGTTTCAGGTTTCAATCTGCCTGATCACAGATGTTAGCTTGATGCAACCTT
The DNA here is from genome assembly GCA_000404065.3 of Pinus taeda. NCBI lineage: Eukaryota > Viridiplantae > Streptophyta > Pinopsida > Pinales > Pinaceae > Pinus > Pinus taeda. The sequence goes on from APFE030245851.1 coordinate 15,708, forward strand.
AGGTGCCCTGTTGTAGAGCTTGCATGCTATGTCAAAGAGACAGAGGTGTAAGCTTGCATGTTATGCTATGGAGAGAGAGGTGTAAGGCACATGGCCCTCATGTAGGGCCCACAAGGTGGATAAAAGTTACGATTTTCATTTTTATTTTTATTTTTATTGATTGATTTCCCTATTTTTATTTTAAATTTGAAATTTCATGGTGCATTGTCGTTTCTCAGTTGAGAGCTTACCAGGGTTCTACCCCATTGATTCACTCTTCGCTCTATCAACGGATAGGATTAACGACTCTCTTCCGTTTGGAGTTCCTTGTTTAAATGCGTTGAATTTTTCTTCCATCGGTACTTTGGAAACATCAACTCCATTCCCTTCCTTTTGATTGTTGGGGATGACCAATGCACATATCCGATCTACTTTAAGTGCGGGGCAAATGTTCCTCATTTCAATGTTGTAGAGGGGTAGATAGCTATGAGAGTGAGTAGGGAACACAAATGCATAACTAAAGGGGATCAAACAGAAACTCGAAAGGTGTTCAATAATGGTTTCCGAAGGAGAGGTTCCATATTCATATACGGACCGAGCAAGCTATTAATTGGCACAATTCCATCAAAAGAGGAGCCATGCAAAAATTTAATGCTGAATTAAAAATTCAATATTAGAGGCATCTTTGTTCAGGGAGCTCTTTCTCATTGGTCATTTAAGTCAGTAATCCATGGGCTCTACATTGAGATCTGTTTCAGGTCATTACACTGTTGTCATGCAGAAATGTAAGTTGTAACGTTGTTGAATTAAAAATTCAAATTGTAATTTAAAAATCGTATGCTAATATTTGATTTATCCAGCATTATGTTAAAGAGACAGTTTACGTCGCCCTTACTTGGGAACTTTCGTGTATCTAGAGTTTTTGCATCAACTGAACTTTCTATCCACTACTAGACGTTCCAGTATATCCTGTATGCTTTAAGTTGCAAAATCACTTCTTTTCTGCCATATTTCTCTTGCTTTATATAGTTCCTTCTTCAATTTGTAAGAGTTTTGCTTGGTCTCGCTTAATAATATTTATATATTGACCGGAAAACATGTTTTAATTTGCAATTTTAATTGTCATTTTTTTTTGTTAAATATTTATGTTGAGCAAGTCCCAGGAGACATATGACATATTACTTTGTCTTAAGATAACATAGAAGCCTCACTGAGTTGACTGTAGGTTGATTGAGTGAAGGAATTTGTGGATTGTTCTTTGCAGGTTCATTCATTGGAAATTCAAACTGATTGAAAAATTCAATTGTTCTCACAATGGTATGCAATGTGCATTTTATTTCCACTCATATACTTTTCCAAATGACTTCAAAGTTGCAGGTCCTGTTTGAGTTAGAGCAGCAAGACATGCAATTATTAATTTATTATAGACACATCACATAGATAATAATTATTATAGATTTTGCATAGATAACAACTATTATAGTCTTGCAATTGTGGTCTCAAATATCTCTTTGGCTTCTTGTTGTTATCTATTATGTGATTTCTGTAATATTTTTAAGTCTTAGGACTATTGTGGCATGTCCCATGATTTGGAAAATTTTCCACATTGATACTCTCCTTCTATTAGCTGCTATGCAATTAAGGACTAGAATCTTGCAATCCATAAGCTGATGGTGTCTACACATGTGACCTAAGGCAGGCTCAAAGATCCACGACTCATCCAAAGAGAGTTTTGTTCTTCTCATTTCCCGCTTTATGTCAGTATTTGGCAGTTTCGTGGTTCAAGCTTCAGTTCACCAAATTTCAATCCATGAAGAGTTGTTGTAACTTTCTCATCAACTTTGCACCAAAAAATATCTCAAGCTCTTGCACTTTGCAATACTATATTTTATTAACCAAATAGATGGACTGGGAGAAGGCATTTCTAAACATGATCATTGTTCTCCACATGCCTACTGCCAATTCACACCCTTTGTTTTCTTCAACTGTCATGTCTTTTGGGGCTGGAATAATTTAATGCATAAGTTGATGGCATTTCCATATAAAGATCCAGGTGTGGGCTTAAAGAGGGGTTTGTTCTATTCATTGTCTGTTGGATCTCATTTTGAAGATCAGTGATCCAATCCATAGAATTCCATTGTTGAAGGGCTTTTTATATTTTAAGCTGGTGATTTCAGCACTCAAATGTAGCTCTATAGACTATGCTTCTTAGGCATCTTCATTCTCATGTTGCTCACCAACTTGCACACATGCTTCACAAAATGCCCAGATGGAAGATCTTTTGCATTTTGTAATCATGCATTTAATTTTTCTGAAGGTAAGTTAGGACGAGGCAGTTTCTAAGCATGGTTTCAGTCAGAAACTGTGGTTTGCCAGGAAATCTGTTTTATTTGTTTATTTGTTCTTTCTTTAATCTAAATTTTTGTTTTGGTCTCCAAAAAATATTGACCTTTATGTGGCCAATAGATAGAAAATAATACATTGAGTAACTATACATCAGTACATCAATGCATGAACACGCAGGTTACCCCTTCCTACATAAGCAAGGAGAGACGGCTCTGGCACTGATTTTGAGTCTATATCCTTTTTGAAGAACCCTATACCTGTTGTGAACTGTATTGCCTCTAATTTGATATGAACTCTGAATTTTCGCATGTGGAGTGGAATGACTTTTCTATTAAAAGCACCCCTGTATTGCCTTTTGACAAGAAGGAAATGCCAGTAAATCTTATGTCGTAATGCCTTTAACTGTCCACATATCAGCCATTCATTTTTAAAAATGACCCCAACGACTTTGCCAGGAAATTGCGTAAGAGAATAGATATAGGAATCAAATGAAATTGTAATTTCCAAGATTAGGTAAACTAGTTAATATGAGGGAATTTGATATCTCAGTCATTTTTTCTTTTAAGACCTTCAAGGAATTGAGGTCTAGACTACATACTGCACATGCAGATATAGTACGATTTTGAGTCTATATCCTTTCTGAAGAACCCTATACCTGCTGTAAACTGTATTGCCTCTGATCTGATATGAACTCTGAATTTTTGCATGTGGAGTGGAATAACTTTCCTATTAAAAGCACCCCTGCATCGCCTTTTAACAAGAAGGAAATCCCAATAAATCTTATGTCCTAATGCCTTTAACTGTGCACATATCAACCATTCATTTTCAAAAATAACCCCAACAGCTTTGCCAGGAAATTGCGTAAGAGAATAGATATAGGAATGAAATGAAATTGTAGTTTCAAAGATTAGGTAAACCAGTTAATCTGAGGGACTTTGATATCTCAATAATTTTTTCTTTGAAGACCTTCAAGGCATTGAGGTCTAGACTACATATTGCACATGCAAATACAGTTTCATTTTTTAAGAAGCTTCTGATGTTTGTCTACTTGATTTCTACATAGGTATTTAAGTTATGACACTATTGGTGCCCCTTTTTCCATTCTCAGTATTGTTTGTTTCTGTTATGCTTGTCAGATTAGATTGCAGTTACTAGTGCTTTTGTTTTTCTGCTGTTGTGTTTTAATCGAGATGACCATGTTTTGTAACAGGTACTTGCCTCTTCCACATGGAGTGCTGGAGATCATTGAAGCAATGGCATTTTTTGTAGAGTATTTGTTGTTTAACTTTCATTCTACAAGCCATGCTTGTCTTGAAGGCTGCTATCACCAAATTCTAGTGCTGCTTGTGGGTCTCTGTATTATTTCAACAGTATTGGCAGCAACATTTCTTAACTGTAGCTAGAAAATGCTTAAAAGCAAAGTTCCCTTTCCCACTCAATGCAGCTACAGGTGCATTCTCAAGATGAACTTAACGCGGGGACTTGCTACCTCGCATCTCATCTTGTTTAAAGTAGTTATTAGCAATTGATTTAAAAGTGTAAAGAGACTTTGATAGGTTTGTTTAAGTGGAATGTATTTCTAGACATAATTTGTATGGTTAAGGTAATTATAGGTGTTAAGTCTTCAGTTTAATTTATACTAACCTAAACTAATAAGATTTTTTCACATTGCTTGGCTCTTTTAAAATAGTGTTTGTTCTGGATAGAATAAACATATTGCTGTAAAGCCTATAAAATCTTAGAAAAGTGCATACTGAAAAAGTGAAAGGCATGAATATTTTGAATTCGAATGATTTTGATGTATTGTGGAAGAACGAATATTTAATTGTAAAGAAATTAATAATAATAAATTGAATATTTCTCAAATCCAAAGAGGCAGAAAAATGTGTAATAAGATAACAATTTAAATTTCTTAAAAAATCAATTTTAAGCACATACATCCCCAACATCAATGAAGTATTGCTTTTGATAGACAATACCAGTCAAAAGCAATATTTGTTAGTGTTATGAAACCAACTCACAAAAATATAGAAAAGATAGATGAATGCCTTAGAAATAAACCTCTTCGAGGGGGCAACCTCCTTTACATTACATAAATGAAAAATTCTTGGATGATACAGATGACAGGACCTCCTTTCTATATATAGGAGTCTAAGGGGTCATAATATAATCAAAGCCGACATAACAATAATAATGTAAGGGAACTATAACAACAATAATGGGCTTCTATGGGGCACAATAATAACAATATGGGGACTACATGCGTACAAAAATATAATAAGGGGGTTGTACTAATAACAATAAGGGGTTACACTAGTAGTATAGGGGCCTAACATGCCCCTCTCCTTCAAAAAGTGTTGTCCTCAATGTTTGAGTAGTTCTTGATGCTTTTGTATAAAATTATTGTCCTCCGATGTAGAATCTTCAGCGGGTAATTTCTTCCACTTGATGAGATACTCTGAAATTGATCGATTTCGTAGTTGTTGGGTTCCTATTTCTGTGACTGCTCCAGGTTCCAATCTGATTTTTCCTTCCTCTTCAAGTTCTGGCAATATTGTTTGAAATGGAATCTTCTGCAACTTTTGAATGAGTTGCCACACTCCTTTGTCCTTCTTCTATTCATCCCTTGCTTCATTTATCCAATCTGGTTGGATAATAGAAATATCACAAAATAATGCTTCCACATCCTCATCCTTTCTTGAGAGTGTATCTGCAACAAAATTTTTCTTCCCTTCTAGTAGATGATGTCAAAGTCATAACCCAACATATTTGTGACCCATTTTTTCTGTTCTTCTAGAGATAATATTTTCTCTAAAGAGCATTTAAGACTATCATGATCCAATTTTACCTTGAAGTGTCTACCCATTGGGTAAGGTTGCTATTTCTTAAGTGCATGTAGTATTGCCAGCATTTCCTTCTCATAAATAGTTTGCTTGAGATGTAGCTGTAAAAATACCTAATCACCTACATCAAATTTTTTTTTACTGCGATGTTGATTTCCCTATTGTTCCATTCGATTATGCACCAAAGTGGCGTTATCGTTTAAAAGTCGGAGAACATCTTGTTGATGCTCAATGTGATCTTTCACTGCTTGAACCCTTTTCTTCTTGATATGTCCTTCTATCTTGAGAGTTTGAGGAGTGGTAATTTCTTCCAATGCTTTACAACATATGGTCAGACTCATTTCTTGATGCTCGATGTGATCTTTCACTTTTTAATAGTTTGAGGAGTGGTAATTCTAGCCAATGCATTATAAGATATGGTTGGATTCATTTCTCCTTTCTCGATGTGATCTTTTACTTCTTGAAGCTTTTTCTTCTTAATATTTCCTTCTACCTTGAGAGTTTCAGGAGTGGTAATTCTTTCCAATTTTTTTACAAGGTATGGTCGGATTCATTTCTTCTTTCTCTGGGGTTGGGTCTTGGTGTATATCCTATTCTTTTGATGTTTCTTGATCATTTTCTTCCTCATCTTTATACTCTATGTAAAATAATTTCTTCTCAGTGCATTTATGACCTTTAATGCATTTGCTATCACAATTGTAACAAAGCCCTTCCTCACTTTTTTGTTCCAATTGTTGTGGTGTAACCCTTTTAGGTTGTGGAAGGCTAGGCGAAACAACACTTCCATGTTTATACTTGTGAGGGGTGGAATTCCTTGTTGGCATAATTTTTCTTTCCACTTTGTACCAAAGCCCCTTTTCTCTTTTTTCTTCCAGTTGTTTTGGTGTTGCTTTAAAGAATGTGTTTCTCTTTGTATTCTCATAATGTGCTAGAATTTCCTTCATGAAAATTGACCACCTAACAAGTTATTTATGAGAACAAAGCCCTTTATACTATAAAAATTGATCTTGTTTTAAATATGAAGATGCAATACATACTTTTTGTAACTGTGGTACACTATGTATATCAAAATATTTCTCCATCTGTAGTATCCAATTTACCGGATCCTTGCCATCAAATTTCCTCATCTTAATTTTTCTTGATTTCAAGAGCTCAATCTTGGAACGATTGTAACTCTGTAATTTCAGATTTCCAAGTCCTAAAATTTCTTCCTACAGTAGTTCTTCAAGTTGTCTTTTTAACGCCACTAGTCTGATCGAATTTAGATTCTCCAAGATAGGGTTATGTACAATCTACCAAGATGACCTGATTATATACCTTTTAAGAAGAGTGAACTTGTATGAAGAGCCATGTGTCATTGTCTTGACCTTCGGGTCTAAAAAAACTACACAGGAAACTACACTTGTTCCTCTTTCTATAACTTCTTACGAAATTTCAATCTGATGCTTAAAACAAAATTTATGATGATTTTCCCATGGTCACCTATTTGGAATGTAATTTAGGAGTCTGCAAAGAGACAAACTTCCTCAGATCATATCTGCGTAAATATTGCACCAAAAGCTCTAAAATTCGGACCTGAGCTTCAACACGATTTCGTCTCCAATAAGTTTTTTTTTCACTTCTAAAACACCGCAGAAAAATTTTTATAGAGAAAATTCCATGATGACCTATTTGGAGGAGTGAAACCCTAGAATCCAATGCTCTGATACCAAATGTTATGAAACCAACTCACAAAAAGATAGAAAAAATAGATGAATGCCTTAGAAATAAGCCTCTTCGAGGGGGCAACCTCCTTTACATTACACAAATGAACAATTCTTGAATGATACAAATGACAAGACCTCATTTCTATATATGGGAGTCTAAGGGGCATAATATAATCAGATCCGACATAACAATAATAATGTAAGGGCACAGTAATATAAATAGTGGGCTTCTATAGGGCACAATAATAACAATATGGGGACTACATGGATACAACAATATAATAAGGGGGTTGTACTAACAACAATAAGGGGTTACACTAGTAGTATAGGGGCCTAACTTTTTATTAAAATTTAGTTACATTGAATATTCTTCATCATTTTGATGACACAATTTCCCATAATAAAAATTTATTGTAAATCTAAAACTAATTCTCACCGGAAAACATTGGTCATAAAATATATATTCTCATGAGCTAATTCACAACATTGGTGGTCGCATATATTGATAAGAGAGAAACAAATAAGGAAAAATCATGACATATACTTACCATTTTTTGGCATATTCATTACAAATCAAAATATCTCACTTAAAATAGATTCATATTTGAGTCAAATTTTCTAACGAGGTAGGCTATTTACCGTTTTTGTTAAGTCATTAGCTCACTCAAATGAGCTCACCAAAAATTATTAACCTCAAAACTTATTGTACATTTTCTTTTGGATTTTCATTACTCAACAAGATAACATACTGAAAATATATTCATGTTTGAAATTTTGGAAAGAGTTCATATAAACATAACTCCAATACTTATGTTATTTCATTTTTGCATTTTCATTACAAATCAAGATAATCTACTTAAGATAAATTTATATTTGAGCTAGATTTGTTAACAAGGCAGCTTATTTAACATTTCTGTTAATTCATTATATCACTCAGAATATATTCATATTTGACATCGCATGAGTTGTTAACTTGACAACTTATTTTACAATTTTTTTGGGATTTCCATTAGTCAACAAGATCACCGATTGAAAATAGATTTATATTTGAATTCATGGCAAGAATTCATTTGTTACTAAAAGTTGATTTTCATATTCATGGCAAGAGTTAATTTGTTTCATATGCGTGCTAACCAAGATTTGTTAACATAACAAAAATTTGTTTCATATTTGACTGAGATGGAAATTTTAATACTTTAATATAAACTATAAATACATACTATAACTTAAAAATTCATATAATCCAAAAATTGTAACAAGTTATTGCCAAAGTATATATGCCAAACATGATTCTTTTTTAAATAAATTAATGTAAACAACAGAAACAACTTCCAAAGATGAGCTAAAAGAAATACATTTTATGGAAAAATATCATATTTTGATTTTTTTTTTCTTTAAGATATTGATGTAAGAAACATAAACAACTTCCAAATATGAGCTAAAAGAAATACATTTCATGGAAAAAATTCATATTTTGAAATAGTTCAAAATATTAATAGTAATTTTAAAAAGTTTTTTACACTCTACCCGACATGTCTGATATTCAGAAACATTATTTAAAAGTTTTTTTATAATAATTGTAATAAGCAAAATTAATAGCATCAAAATGAATCATCATTTAAATCTACCAATAAACGAATCCATACCCTGTTCTTTCATTGCATATTCCAGCGCATCATGATCTTGTGCCATCAAAATCTTCTTTTAATTCAGATTTTGGCTTTCATATTTTGATGTTTTCGCGCGTGTCTATTTTAGGTATTATTAGTCCCTGCCCTCCGGGCCTGGCAGGGACTATAGTAATCGGTTTTGGTCGGTGGGCATTAGTTTGGCACGGCAATCAATACAATTCTTTTGAATTAAACCAAAGTTTCTCAACATATCACATTAACCGATACAATATCTTATATTTTCTTATTCTTTTAACCAATCAAAAGAATGTTCATCTTATTTGGCCTCAGTACGAGGTATACAGGTTCAAAAGTTAGCAAACAATGGCCAGGAGTACAAGTAATTACAACCATTTCAAAGCTGGATGAAGTAATGCTATCTTCATCCTTAGCATTAATCTCCTAACATTTAATGTTAGGAAATGTATGGCGAACTACCTACGATACAATAGCGCCCCTGCCACCGCTTACATGCACGCCTGCCATACATGCATGCCTGCCACCACATCTAACAGGTGCCAACTTTCCTCTACACTTGTTGCGCTCTGCTGGAAGCCCCGAAACCACTCGAAGCTCTCTTATACTCCCCACGGTGCCGTCTCCCCGCATGGAGCAGCTACGGATCAGCTAGATGCTACTACCCAGTTTCGGAAAGTCCTGTCCATTGGCCAGTTAATTAGTAAATACCTTTAACGTTCATGATGCAAAATTGTGTATCAAAACTATTATTCTCTTGTTGCATTCAGTTTTAAATGGATTATGTTCTAATGTATTCTTAAAGTGTTTATTATGTAGAGATTAATCCTCCAATTGATGCCGTAATCAGAAAAGGAATTCTTCCCTACCTCGTTAATTTCCTGCGAAGGGCAGACACACCGAAGCTTCAGGTAACGATTGTTCACAACACTTTCACAACTCTGATGCTTTTGACAGTTTCCTACAGAGCGTGATAACGCTTTCGGAAAAATATTCAAAATTGGGAAAAAAATATGCAATGAATATGAAGAAAAAAACCGCAAAACTATCCATCTTCAATAATGTAAGCCATGAGAATATGGTAAAATCAGTTTCCCATAATCTTGGAGCTGAGAGCATCATTTGCGAAGCAATCGACTGAATTCTCTCAATATCCAAAAATCCAAAGTTTAAATGCAAAAAGGAATGGAGGAGGAAAAATGCATTTATGGCAATACATGTTTATGTCGTGGTTTGTTGACTGTATATTGAAACCAACCAGCAAATCTACAGATTTCAATATGTTACTCAGTGCAGAATATGAGGGCTGCGTGAAGTAAAAACAAAATACAGACGAATGGCAATAATGAATGAAACCCTAATAATGAATTGCAGTGTTACCAAGTTATTTCCCTCGACAATAACTCGGTTTTGGGATCTAACTACTCGCTTGATCACGCCCGTCTGACCTTTATCCTTCCCTGCATTTATCATGACCTGCAAATCGTTCAATTTAAAATTGATCATTCTAAGCAATCTCAATAAAGCCAATCGTGCCTAATTGTGAAAGGAATTATTTTATCTTGTGCTATTTTTCGTTAGTAATTTGGGATAATGTGTGTTCTTTCTATTTTTGGGAAAAATATGTAGATATTCTATTGAATTAGATGAAAGAGAAGAGCACCTCTCCCGCAAACTAGACGTTCTCCTGAAGGTTGTCAAGCCATCCAAATTTATCTTGGAAGCTGTCCTGATGCATTGTACCGAGTTTCTTGAGGTAGATGAAACCCTGAGGCCGAATTTGTTCTGAGACAAGATATTCACATTCCCCCTGAAGCTAGGAGCTGATCTGACAAACTAAGGAAAATATTCATGAAAGAACCTCTGTGGAGACTCAAACTCATGACCGATAAAGGAAAATTCACAAAAGAACCGCTGCCAAAACACGATCAGAGGACTTAAGAAGGGAAAATCCCTAAAAAAAAAACCCTGTCGTGACTCGAACCTGTGACTTACAAACTCTGAAAACTAGAATACGCAGACCCTTCTGAGATTAAACTAGAATCCTGCACAAAATACCATAATATGTATTCAAAATATTGAACTGTGAGGGAACCAAAATAACCCTACTAATAATTCGACATATGAGCTTTCATGTTGACAGTCGCTGCGGAAACCGCTTATCTCTGCAACACTAGAAAGAGCATATATTCCACTTATCCCAGCTTCTCTTCATGAATTTCAGAGTCCAAAGTCGTCTTCTTCTCAAATATGTGTAGGGCTTCAGCATACACTCATCTTTTCTGCCCCATCGAAGCTCCGTAGACTTCACATGACCCCGACTCCATCATGAGCTTGAGCTAATCCAAGCACCAACTCGATTCGACATGAAAGAAAATAGCGTCAAATTTAAACAGACAACATTCACTAATCTCAACAACTGAAACTGTGCTATCAGAGCAAGAGTCCAGTTAAACATACTCACTTGGATGTATATCGAGAACATTACCGTCCCCTGACTGTTCTTGACTGTTCAGGACTCAATTCAGCAGCTGTAAGTGATTCCCTCTAAACTGAACTATTCGAACACAATAACACGTAATTGCGGTTACTCTGGCCTAGTGGTAAATGCATGCACTGCTACTGACACGTGAAATGCATGCAAAAGGCAATATTTGCATGTTGGAGCGACTGCTATTCTACGCTATTGGATTGGCCCATGGTGTCGTTGTGGACCGATGATCTTCCATGTCAGAGCACAGCCAACTGAGCTTCCTCGGGAGGGAGGTGAATTTACATATGGTTGCTCTGTGTTAAGATATGATATGGCGTGTATATGTTATGATATGGCATGACGTGTTCTGGAGCTGTTGCTCTCTCGTACATAAATTGCGCTTGAAAAATGTTTCATATTTGTCCAATATTTCATGAATCTAAGGATGAACGTCTTTTCCCTAAACTTTTTGGTCCTAAGAATAGCAGTGAGTAGATGTCATCGATTGTATGGGATACGTGGTGGTAAGCAACAATGTTGTGAGACTTCCTGCCCATGACACAATATAATGTTCATGCACAACTGCCATTTTTCCTTTTAAAAATAGTGGTGGGCCATTCAATTTCCGAGTCACTAAACTATGCAATGGCACAATTTCCAGTGACTGGATCTGGGGATTCGTAGCAGTCTGCAAGCACTAAAGACATATACTATGTGACGAACGAGAAAGCAAGAATAGCTCCAGCTCTGACAATCCCTCCTAATTGAGTTGTTTCGCATGCCAATGACAACATCTCCCAACCTGATATAACACACACACTTGTTGTCCAGAATGTGCCTGAGGTGTATTGCAGCAGGTCTGTTCGCTATGGAGTGCCAATATTCAACATTGGAATGGGTTATCTGTAGACATTTGTAATAGATTCTATGTGCGATTTGCAATACGGTTCAACTATAAAAGGTAGAGACTTTGCATTCACAACTGATCGCATATTTTATTAAAACAAGATAAACCACTAAAATTCAAAACTATGATAGAATAGGAGAGCAGGTTGTGTTTTGCTGAGTGCTGCAGGGCTACTTGCATCTTGCAGTTTTCCCAAGCTGAGTTGGAACTGGTTCCTCGTATATAACTAGTTTAACCTAGGTAGCAGAGGCAGGGACTTGCTACGTCGTAGCCCCTCTTGTTATATAATAGGAATGAATTTTTGTTGGTTTGGAAAGTAATGAATGTAAATAGTAATATTGGTAAAGAAGTTATATCAAGTATGTTTGATGATGGATTTGCAAATCACTAGTTAAACATTCTTAATTTCGATTTATATTTATTTGCGTTACGCATCTGTCACTGTGTCCGTTCGGGTCCTACTAAGAAATGGTTAGTATAAACAGATCTAAACTACATTACAATCTAATTATTACAGTTTTAGTTATTCTGATGATGTAATGGAAATACTCAAATAGCATCAGATTTTTTGATATTACTAACTAAAATGATAATGTTGCGATGAAAACTCAATATTTGAAAAAATGATTGTGAAAATGATTCCAATTTGATTTGTACACTTTCATGTACCCTCATTGAAATTTATTATTACTATATTAACCATTGCATGGCCGTAAAAAATCTAGATATGCAGACTCTAAATGATAACAATATATAGTGCGATTCTTATCAACTTCGAACAAAGCAAGATATAAACTCATATTTTGAGCCACAGTATACTACCATTTTGACAAAGATGAGCATTGGAACAACGGTATATTTTTTTTTTCCAAAATAGCTCTAACATAACCAAACAACTTTGATCTTTTACAACCTCTATAGGCACGAAAAATTAAGCTTAGTAAAAACTGAGACATATGAGTTATCTAAAAAATTATCATCAAAATCAACATCAACTTCTAAAGAATTATCATTACAATCTTCACACATGTATTCTATTGGAGCATCCCCTGAATCTGAAATACTAACACATCTGGTGTGCTGCCAAACCTCACAGTTATCACAGGCCATCATTCTCTCTCCATCATTCTCACTTGTGCCACATGGGCAACTAATAGTCCATATTTATGTGCCTCTCTGTGAATGTACTTGGAAATATCACCATAGCAATGACCTTGAATACTAACAACACTCTCTGGCCCTATGAGTAGCATCATGGTAGTCGAATGTTTGATATTTTGTAGCTTTCTTACATTTTCTACTTGAAAACTTTTGAAACATATATAAGCATCTGCCATAGCAAACACTCTTATGCTCTCACTCTTTGTTGTAATCATGCGATGTTTTTCCTCATTATTTTTAATAAACTGTTTACAACCCATTAAATTTCTCGAGGCATTAGTGAGTTGCTTTCCTAGCCCATAACCCCATAATTTCTCTTTTAGTCCATAACACCATAAGCACTGCTTTAGTCGATAATGCAATGAGCTAGAAATAAGTACATGATGTAATGGAAAGTGATCAGTAGTAGGCGGAGGTTGTGATGGAGGATGTGACAAGGCATGATAGAGTGCCTTCAGGGCTTCCATGACATGCTCTTCCTTCAGTTGTTTAGGATCAGTAGCACTCTTCAAGTCAATGGATAGATTGTTTGTGTCTATCAGCCTGTGTTTACATTGACACACAAAATCTCTGTATATTGAAATTGCACAGTAGATTGATTAGGAAGAATATAAATTGACCAAGAAGGAACAAAAGAATGGATGTAACAAACATGTACTCAAGGGCTGGGAAAGAACTGCATTGACACTGCACAACTTGCTCCTAATAGGATTTCCTTCCAAACCCATTAGAGTATAGTTTAAAAGTTGAAGATCTCTTCCATGGCATGTGTCCACTTTGATTCAGCGCATTCTCTATTGATGCAAGCTTTTCCCTTGTTGATCATGATGTTCACGTCCACCAACATATGCAAGCTTCATTGTGTGGCCAAGTATTTGGCAATGATAGAAGAGATCTAGAAGAGATCCAAGAAGGGAACCTGGTGAGGTGAACAGAGAATTGTCTCAAGGGCTTGGCCTCCTGGAGTTTGTAGGAATTGATAAATGCATTGAAGGACAATGAGGCTATGATATTGACAGCACATTCTACAGGGATTATTCAGAGATGGATTGATGTACTCAGAAAGAATGAATGCTAAATGTGAACAATCATATCTCTTTGCAACACCAATTGATGCTTCTACTGCATCAATATTATGTTTCACTCTCCAACATTCTTTCCAAGTAGTCATTTATGTTTATGTTTCCATTGTCAACTCCGACCTTAGCGCTATTGTCTCCATTTATGCTTTCTTTACATGCTCCCCTTTACTTAAGGAGTTACCACTAAGAATAGTTAAACATTCTTAATTTCGATTTATATTTATTTGCGTTACGCAGTTGTCACTGTGTCTGTGCGGGTCTTAGTAAGAAATGGTTAGTACAAACGGATCTAAACTACATTACAATCTAATTATTACAGTTTTAGTTATTCTGATGATGTAATGGAAATACTCAAATAGCATCAGATTTTTTGATATTACTAACTAAAATGATAATGTTGCGATGAAAACTCAATATTTAAAAAAATGATTGTGAAAATGATTCCAATTTGATTTGTACACTTTCATGTACCCTCATTGAAATTTATTATTACTATATTAACCATTGCATGGCCGTAAAAAATCTAGATATGCAGACTCTAAATGATAACAATATATAGTGCAATTCTTATCAACTTCGAACAAAGCAAGATATAAACTCATATTTTGAGCCACAGTATACTGCCATTTTGACAAAGATGAGCATTGGAACAACGATATTTTTTTTTTTCCAAAATAGCTCTAACATAACCAAACAACTTTGATCTTTTACAACCTCTATAGGCACGAAAAACTAAGCTTAGTAAAAACTGAGACATATGAGTTATCTAAAAAATTATCATCAAAATCAAAATCAACTTCTAAAGAATTATCATTTCAATCTTCACACATGTATTCTATTGGAGCATCCCCTGAATCTGAAATACTAACACATCTGGTGTGCTGGCAAACCTCATAGTTATCGCAGGCAATCATTCTCTCTCCATCATTCTCACTTGTGCCACATGGGCAGCTAATAGTCCATATTTATGTGCCTCTCTGTGAATGTACTTGGAAATATCACCATAGCAATGACCTTGAATACTAACAACACTCTCTGGCCCTATGAGTAGCATCATGGTAGTCGAATGTTTGATATTTTGTAGCTTTCTTACATTTTCTACTTGAAAACTTTTGAAACAGATATAAGCATCTGCCATAGCAAACACTCTTATGCTCTCACTCTTTGTTGTAATCATGCAATGTTTTTCCTCATTATTTTCAATAAACTGTTTACAACTCATTAAATTTCTCGAGGCATTAGTGAGTTGCTTTCCTAGCCCATAACCCCATAATTTCTCTTTTAGTCCATAACACCATAAGCACTCCTTTAGTCGATCATGCAATGAGCCAGAAATAAGCACATGATGTAATGGAGAATGATCAGTAGTAGGCGGGGGTTGTGATGGAGGATGTGACAAGGCATGATAGAGTGCCTTCAGGGCTTCCATGACATGCTCTTCCTTCAGTTGTTTAGGATCAGTAGCACTCTTCAAGTCAATGGATAGATTGTTTGTGTCTATCAGCCTGTGTTTACATTGACACACAAAATCTCTGTATATTGAAATTGCACAGTAGATTGATTAGGAAGAATAATAAACTGACCAAGAAGGAACAAAAGAATGGATGTAACAAACATGTACTCAAGGGCTGGGAAAGAACTGCATTGGCACTGCACAACTTGCTCCTAATAGGATTTCCTTCCAAACCCATTAGAGTATAGTTTAAAAGTTGAGGATCTCTTCCATGGCATGTGTGCACTTTGATTCAGCACATTCTCTATTGATGCAAGCTTTTCCCTTGTTGATCATGATGTTCACGTCCACCAACATATGCAAGCTTCATTGTGTGGCCAAGTATTTGGAAATGATAGAAGAGATCTAGAAGAGATCCAAGAAGGGAACCTGGTGAGGTGAACAGAGAATTGTCTCAAGGGCTTGGCCTCCTGGAGTTTGCAGGAATTGATAAATGCATTGAAGGACAATAAGGTTATGATATTGACAACACATTCTACAGGGATTATTCAGAGATGGATTGATTTACTCAGAAAGAATGAATGCTAACTGTGAACAATCATATCTCTTTGTAACACCAATTGATGCTTGTATTGCATCAATATTATGTTTCACTCTCCAGCATTATTTCCAAGTAGTCAGTTATGTTAATGTTTCCATTGTCAACTCCGACCTTAGGGCTATTGTCTCCATTTATGCTTTCTTTACATGCTCCCCTTTACTTAAGGAGTTACCACTGAGAAAAGAATGAAAGAGCTCATAGGATAATTGTTTTTGTCTTGTAGAATCTTCTATAGATGTTGGGACATTAAATACCTAAATCGCTAAAATGTGCACACTGATAGATGTATCTCAAATAACTGATGACCATTCCATAGTCCCACCCTTTTAATATGGAATATAAGAATTAGATATTTAGAACCAGAGGGTAATAAAATGAAAATACTAACCAAGGACTCTCTGGTTCAGCTCTTCTTTCAAATTCAAAATTTATAGAGATTAGTGGCCCATATTCGCCATGTGATTGAACATCTACAACTTTGCAAGAACTTGTACTTAAGAGATTATTCACAAAAAAACATCTAGTTTAAAAGTGAAAGCATTAAAAGCATGAATAAAATTTACACATTTACATTAAATTTGCAGTGGGACGATAGAACATACTAGTGGACTCATTATTTAGAGGCGTTAATTCATTGTAAGCCTACAAAAATTTTGTGCTTCCCTACGAATGCAAATGAATATGATAGAGCAAAGTTTGGTTGCGAAAATTATTACTTAGAAATTTAAGAAGATTATTCAGGGTTTAGGCTTAATTAATTTTTTTTAGATCCTCTCTTCCTACCAGCTGAATCAATTTCCTGTTTCAATAGGGTATGTAGTCAAAGCATGTACTTGATGAGAATAATCTGGGTGCAAAGTGATATAATTGAATGTAACAGTATTAACAAGTATTTATATACAACAATGAATAAATGAAAGATGAATCATATACAATGTTGATGATCATTATGATAAAAGTAGAAAAGATATTCTACATGCTATCCAATGTCATTATTTGAAATTTTACGTATGGTGTAGTAGTTCAATGAAACATGACCTATATACATATAGATGTTTTTGGCAGTTAATAACTAGACATATATACAATAAAAATATTTTATGTTATATAAATTTAATTGACGGTGAGAAACTAGTCATATATATATATCTATCTATCTATATATGTATATATATATATATATATATATATATATATATATATATATATATATTATATATATATATATATATATATATATATATATATATATATATATATATATATAAATATATATATATATATATATATATGATGAGGCATGACATTTGCAACACCAATTGATGTTTATTGCGTGTGAAGATGTGAAAGTTGTTCTTGCAAATGAGCCCGTATTTTCTTGTGTTCGTCTCTTTCATAGATGTTATTTTGAATTCTCCTCATCACAAAAAACACACTCCGAGTGTCTGTAACCCTGCAGTAAAAGGAATTAAAATCCTCATTCCCTTTTGATGGTTCAAATCCCAGTAGATCAAAGTAACCCAAAAAGATAACAGTAAAAATTGTGGTGATTACTATAAAGAAAAGTCTTACTTGATGATGAATACAAAGAGCACACATAAAAAAAATTATGTGGCACTAACAATGTTTCTTGCTGGAAATTTTTATGTTGTACAAACAAAAAAATAAACATGTTGGTATAATCAACTAGCTTACCTCAAGGTTTATTCATTTTCATTTATTGCACTTGTTTTTCCTCATTAAAATATTTCAAAGATCCCAAACTGGTCAAACGCAAAAGTTTCCATGGTACTGGATTTACAAGAAATTTACTTGAATGTCACAAATTTGACACATGTCATTCTTTAACCAATATACATAAAAAGTAATAAATGTGTGATCATTGGATAACTGCTAGATCAACGATGTGGTTTTTATACTAAATGGTTCATGCTAGATTAGCAACAAATTTACTTGAATTTCACAAATTTGACGCATGTCATTCTTTAACATATATACATAAAAAGTAATAAATATTTTATCCTTGGATAACTGCGAGATGACTGATGTTATTTTTATACTAAATGGTTGATGCTTTAATGATTATCATGGGTGAAATACAAAAATCTACATTTTCATATTTTATGCAACTAATTCACCATTATGTATGCATGAAAATATATTAAATATATTTTATATAAAAAAACAATCTCGAAACAATTCACTCCCAGAGCCTTTTGGAAATTGTCAATTTTCACTCTTTCTCCTAATTTTTCACATTATGATATAGGTATGACACAGGTGTTGTCCTTGATGGAAACTCACTCAAATGACAGATCATAGTGCAGCAGGTCAATAGCAAATAATTAATGATGAAAGAGAGGTATACATAGGTTCACCATGACAAAGGAGCGTATACACGTGGGTTAGAAAACCAAAAGGGTCGTATAACGTACACACGCACTTTCACAGATGGAAAGGAACGTACATCTTGGAAAAGTAAGTCTTGGTCTATGGTATTTGGTCCATGGTATTGGTCCAAGGTATTTGGCTTGAGATATTGACCCTAGGTATTGGGTCCAAGCTATTAGTTCTAAGTGGTTTTGGTCCATGGTATTGAGACAGGCCTAAAACTGTATAAGGAGGAGAAGATCATTACGCTAAGGCGGTGCAAATGTGCAAGGATTGAATATCTGATGAAGTGAGAGATCCAGTATGTAGGTTATGGGTTTTTGATGCTTTTCCTGATCTGAACTAAGAATGCACCTATGTGGATGATGATGGATGATGGATTGGGATCTTAAGGCTTGGAATGTTTTATCATTATGTGGTTTGATCACAGATTGACTAGATCTGAATTACTGACGCACATTTTATTCTATAAATGTTATGATCTGGGTATGGTTGATGTCTGAAATAGCTACAAAGTTATGAGTTAATATTTGGAGATATGTACTCGGGTTATCTTTGGTAAAATCACGTATACATGCTAGTTTGGTTCACTAGAGTGGCGTATACATTATGAAATATGAAATTTGAATTTGCAGATGGTTCTGGTGGTTGTTACAGAGTTCTAGTTTCTACTATGTGTTATGTTTACTGTGTTCTGATGGCAGGTCTTTAGTGATTTAGTGTTGGGTGATTCAGAATTTAATGATTGGTTAATGCAATGGTTGTATTTCAGTGGCGATTGATTTTGAGCTTCAATGTTGTGGATGGGTCCAGTATGAAAATTGGATGAAATGTGGCCTTCAGATTATGGTGTTGTGTTCTAGGAGTATCCAGCCTAAAAATTTATGAAACGTGATCCCTGGAGGAAGAGTGAAGGTTGGAGCCTTCAGTAGGCCAACGCCTATGTACTGGTAAACATATTGACCTGTGCAAGAGCCAAGGGGTTGGATCTCCCTTCCAGTAGCAACTGGAACATGAGAGAGGGTTGTAGCCTTCTGTAGGACGACGCCTATGTACTACTAAATATATTGGCTAGTACAAGAGCCATGGGGTTGTAGCTCCCTTCTAGTATAAGCTGGAGAAAGAGAGAAGGTTGTAGCCTTCTACAGGTGAGTGCCTACGTATTGGTATGTGTCTGCACCAGTGCAATATTGTAAACAGTTTTTCTTACATTAAAGGAAGACAACAACAGGTGGTTTTTGCTCTGCATTGGGTTTCCACCTTATATCTTGGTGTTCATGTGTATTTCTTATGTGTGATGACGTGTTATGTTTTACTGCACTTGTTTACTGTTTATATGGTTAATGAAGTTCTAATGCACTAATTAAAGATGAACATATGATGGATTAACTTAATCATAAGTTTGTTGGATATACGCTAGTTGCATTAAACACAGTTGTGTGTACATGCGAGTTCCCTTAAATAAAGTAGTATATATGAATCTGATTATGGAAATGAAAAAGTTATTGATTTGCTAATACTGATTCACCCCTCCCTCTCAGTATTATTTCCAACAATTGGTATCAGAGTAGGTCCTTTGGTAGAAGCGTGATCGCTTGAAGGAGATCCGTACAACAATGGGAAATAAAGCGTGTTAGAAGAAGAAGACAACTCAAAGGAACAATGACAGCTTGCCATTAGGTAGCAGCAAGTATTCAGATTTTGAATCACCTCAGATTGAAGGTGAACAAGAAAATGAGGCATCAGATAAAATCATATATCAACAAGATCTATCTAACAAAAGGGAGTGTGCCCTCAAAAAAGAAGTTACCAGATTAAAAGCTCAGCTGGAGTGTGCCTTCAAAGTACGTCAAATGCTACAGGATGAAGTGATATCATTAAAAAATAAGTAGAATGAAGTAGATAAAGAACAAGAAAATGAGATTCTGAAATTAAGGAAACAAGTGCAAGAAGGAAGAAAGGTTGCAGAAATCTTTAAGAAGCAACATCTAGAAAAGGAAGAGCAATATCAGGTTGAGGTAATTATCTTAAAAGTTAAATTAGAAGAAAAGGATAAACTGTTATGATTTCAAGACAATACTAAGATTTTGGATGATATTCTTAGTAGTCAAAGATCTCCTGCTATTAAATCTGGTCTTGGTTTTTATGAATCTGTTGAAGGTGAATCTAGCTCACAGGGAGAGGCAAGGAACTCTAATGCAAAACCTAAAATGCTCAACACAGAGATAAGAGGTCAACCCCATCATCAACCAAGGAAAGAAATTCTTCAAAGAAAATATTGTACTCCTAACTACGGAAGTGATAGATGGTTATTTCCTCCAATGAATAATGTTGAATGTTTCATATGTCATAATTTTGAACATGTTGGAACCAGATGCAGAAGTAGAATGGTTCAAGACCATAACATAGAAAGATCATCACATTCCAAGTACTTTAAGGGATATTTTTTTGCTTGCAATATGTTTGGTCACAAAGCCATTAACTGCTACAGAAGGAATATGAAACATGTGATATGTTATGCATGTAACAAGTTTGGACACAACAAAGGAATGCAAGAGAAGATTTTGGGTAGCATACCAAAAGGAGAAAACATCAACACAATTGAAGATATGGAAGAAGAAGGATGTACAATTAGAAATATATGGCATAGTAGAGTATACAGACATGACAGACTCAGAGGGAGCTGAAAATGTGAAACTTTAGTGTTCAAATCTCATACGTAGCTTTCATGAAGACAGGTCATGTATATATGTGATTTTGAAGCTACACAGTCGCGTATATGTTGGTTTAAGGAAAATCAGTGGGACAGACTCAATAAAAAGTGTCTGATATGATTCTAACAATTATTTGCTCTATTTGATGATGATTACACTATACTAAAAATGTGTGGAAATGGCTTGGTATTCATAAGATGTTGTTTAGAAGTGTTTTTTATTGTAACTTGATGTACATCTGATTGATGATGATGCCTTGACACTTCTTGTTGATATATGCATGATCAAATATGACAATGAATAGATGGAATAGGTTCAGGGGGAGTGTATGGTTTGAATAATGCATTGTTGGAATTATGGTTAGAAGTCTTTGGTAGTGATGCTTAGGTGTCTAAATGATACATCTTGCTACTTATTGTTAGTTGGTCAAGAGAATCGTATTGTAGGTTACAAGTTGTTGATGTTGCTGACAGATGCTTATGGTGCAGATCATATATGGTGTATGATAGTTGTTGATGAATATCATGGTCTTGTTTAGATTTCTAGCTTTTGTTATAAAATTCATGCACATCATTTGATGAAAAGGTCATGAAAAGACCTAATTTGTACCCCCATTATGCATGGGAAGGATCATGTAATAATTTCTATTTCAGCCCTTTATAAATGGTTAGCATATCCCCACTTGGTTGGGTGGATGAATCAAAATGGTGTATCCCCGGTTGGTTGGGAGATTGATGTATGTATGAGTCATTTCTGATAGGAATGTCATACGAAACTTAATTGAGTTGTAGAGTCATGTTATTCTTTAAAAAAAAAAAATTGCAAACTCTGCATGTGCTCAGGGGGAGCAAGGATGGTTTAGTACATCTTAGCATGTACAAAATAGGGAGCTCAATCAAAGACCTTAGCATGTACTCAAGGAGAGTATGGACAACATAATGTATATCAAGGGAGAGAATATCTTGGTCCACCCTTTGCCCTTGATGTCAAAGGGGGAGAGTGACTTGGTATTGTTGCTACCATCAAGTCCAAAGGGGGAGATTGTTGGCATTATTATACAAGTATGATACAGGTGTTGTCCTTGATGGCAACTCACTCAGATGATAGATCATAATGCAGCAGGTCAATAGCAAAGAATTAATGACCAAAGAGAGGTATACGCAGGTTCACCATGACAAAGGAGAGTATACACGCGGGTTAGCAAACCAAAAGGGGCGTATAACATACACATGCACTTTCATAGAAGGAAAAGCGCATACATATGGAAAACTAAGGTTAGGTCCATGGTATTTGATCCATGGTATTTTTATCCATGGTATTGGTCCAAGCTATTTGGCCTGAGGTATTGACCCTAGGTATTGGGTCCAAGGTATTGGTCCTAAGTGGTTTTGGTCCATGGTATTGAGAGAGGCCCAAAACTATATAAGGAGGAGAAGATCATTAGGCCAAGGCAGTGCAAGTGTGCAAGGATTGAATATCTAATGAAGTGAGAGATCCAATATGTAGGTTATGGATTTGTGATGCTTTGCTTGATCTAAACTAAGGATGCGCCTATGTGGATGATGATGGATGATGGATTAGGATATTAAGGCTTGGAATGTTTTATCATTATGTGGTTTGATCATGGATTGACTAGATATGAATTACTGACGCATGTTTTATTGTACAAATGTTATGATATGGGTATGATTGATGTCTGGAATAGTTGCAAAGTCATGAGTTAATATTTGCAGATCTGTAAGTGGGTTCTCTTTGGTAAAAGCACGTATACATGCTGGTTCCACTCACCAGAGTGGCATATACATTATGAAATATGATATATGAATTTGCAGATGGTTCTAAAGGTTGTTGTAGAGTTCTAGGTTCTGCTCCGTGTTCAGGTTAGTATGTTCTGACGACAGACCTTCATTGATTCAGTGTTGGGTGATTTAGGATTTAATCATTGGTTGATGCAATGGTTGTATTGCAGTGGTGATTGGTTTCGAGTTTCAATGTTGTTGATGGATCCAATATGAAAATTGGATGAAACGTGGCCTTCAGATTATGGTGTTGTGTTCCAAGAGTATCCAGTCTGAAAATTTATGAAATGTAGTCCCTGGAAGAAGAGTGAAGGTTGGAGCCTTCAACAGGAAAGTGCTTACATACTGGTAAACATATTGGCCAATATAAGAGCTGGGAGGTTGGAGCTCCCTTCGAGTAGCAGCTAGAAAACAAGAGAGGGTTGTAGCCTTCTGTAGGCCGGTGCCTATGTACCAGTAAATATATGGGCTAGTACAAGAGCCAGGGGGTTGTAGCTCCCTTCCAATAGAATCTGGAGAATGAGAGAAGGTTGTAGCCTTCTGCAAGTGGATGCCTGCATACTGGTATTTTTAAACAGGTTTTTCTTATATTAAAGGAAGACGGCAGCAGGTGGTTTTTGTCCTGCATTGGGTTTCCACCTTATATCATGGTTTTCATGTGTGTTTCTTATGTGTGATGATCTATTTTGTTTTACTGCACTTGTTTACTGTTTATATGGTTAATGAAGTTCTGTTGCACTAATTAAAGATCAACATATGATGGATTAAGTAAATCATAAGTTTTCTAGATACATGCTAGTTGCATTAAACACAATTGTGTGTACACACGGGTTCCCTTAACTGAAGTATCTTATATGAATCTGATTATGGAAATGAAAAAGTTATTGATTTGCTAACACTAATTCACCTCCCCCTCTCAGTAATATTTCCAACACCAATAGCTATGTGTAAGACATTATGTTGTCCAAAAAATGGAAGCATTGTCATAACCATAACTTTTCACTTGTTGGGGCAGTGGGTGTGAGGAGGGGGGCAGGAGGGTTTCCTTTACGGAAAGGAAAACAAGGAACATGATAGGCCTTGGTAATTGGTAATTAGACATACTTCAAATAATCAGGCCTAGATTTGGCTCTCTGGATAAGTCTAGATTCTGAGGAAACAAGGCATCAAAAAGATGACAATGGCTAGAGATTCAATCATAGTCATTCATTAGATGGTATTTAAAATGCTCCCTAAAAACCCCGTCTTGATAGATTTCTATGTTGAACTCAAAGTGTTAAAAGGATTTGAGGAAGTAAAATTTCTTCATGCCTTGAGATGACTCAAATTTCAATCAACCAATAGATGTAATGGGCAATAAGGCTTGCTCCTTTCCTTTTGTTCAAATTTGGAAAAGTGGGTGGGACATTGCCCCAAGATTTTTACCCACTCTTCTTATTGAATGATCACAATAATAATGCTGACATTGGTAATTCAATTACAACAAGGATTTGAATACAAAATAAGGGTTGCCTATTGTGTCTTCTTTTCAGTTTTTGTACTCCCAATAACAATAGCATTATAAGGAAGTTAATTGGATAGATCATGGAACAAAATAGAATGATGAAATGTCTAGGTGGATAGAAGCCCCTTAGATTGTTCAAAAACATCTAAATGTACATCTAGAAGTGATTTCATAGCAATAGGAATAAGAAGTAAAGTGATCCATGCCTGAGGGATACCAAGGTAATTTATTATTGATATATGATTTGATTTTTTTAAGGAATGCCCTAGATATAAGGAGACTACAACATTTTTCAGTTGTTAGCACAATTCTCAAGAAGTTATGCCTTTGAAATTCCATATAATATATTAAATAGTGTTTCACAATTCTTAAATGCCATCTAAAATAGGAAGTGGCATTTCAAGGAAAAATGGGCATGTCTTAATATGGTTTAATTGTGTTTTGATAGGGAAATTAATTATAGGAACGTACCCTAGTGCTTTAAATTGGTGTTGTCATAAATGTTGACACTAATTTCACATTGAATAAGCTTCTAAAAAAGCCTTACACCCTCTCTTTGTTATAAACAAAACTTACCACTTATTCTTTCCTCACACTTTCTTCTAGTATGTTTGAGAAAAGTTACCTCCTGCACATACAAGAAGCACTTTTGTTGTGTGTGAAGCATTATGGTATGGTTTTGTAGTCACAACCAGAAGAAAGTTCTAAGTAACAACATCATTCCACATTTCATTTCTTCACATTTTTCTTCACCATGGATATTATTGGAGGCTATGCATCTAAGGGCTTACTCCTAGTTTATGTTTTTTCTCAATCTTACATGAAATTTTGAAGGGATGTAGGCTAACAGAAACTTTGAGAGTAGGAGAATCCATAGAGAGTCAAGATGAAAATAGATACTATGGGACAGTTGGCTTGTTATCTCCATATACTGAAGCAAAAATAGTTGATCCTATTTCAAGAGCACCTTTGCCCCCAAACCAACAAGGGGAACTGCCACTTCGTGAACCATATGTCGTGAGAGGTACTTTCTCTTTCTTAGACATTCTTTTTTCATTATGGTTATGTTATTAAATGAACTATAAAGATATTGAACAAGAGACAACCTTAAATACCACGCAGAGTTCAAAACCTAACCTAAGGAGGAAATATTTCATCAAAGTTGTATACCAACAAAAAAAACATTAAGATGGTGAAATAAATTTATGCAAGGGGAAAGAAGTTCGGCTCATAAGAAGGAAAAAAAATCTTAATAGTTGCGCAAAGTACTCACTAATTCCATATGTTGGCAGACATCAATGGAATACCTACCAACAAATTTTGGGTGCAGAATGATACCACAAACTATTATTAGTATTATTTAATGATTTCCCAAAAGGAAAAATACTATTAGTTGTATATTATCTTGAGGAAAGAAAACCTGCTTAAAGAAATATGAATGTGGAATGTAATCTAACAAGGCTAACATTTCATGTTGAAACAATAATAAGGGCATAGGATATGAGAGTGAAATTGTCATTCAAACCACTATTAAAGATGAGACGACCTTTTAGCACAAAAATTTTTAACATGATTTTTCATAAATTAAAAATGCGTTATGTAAATTCCATGCTATGTATTTAAGGTATGTGTCTAAACCTTCTAAAAACTATAATGATGTTTCTAAAACTCTTATAACGTGCTCAAAATCTACCTTTTGCTTTATGACCATTCATGTAACATGTTCATAATCTTTGGTTCTTTGAGATACTAAATTGATTTTTTAAACATACAATTAATTTTTAATAAGGAAAATCGATTTAGTATGTTTTGACTTAGGGGTAAATTATGAAGATTTTATAAAAACATACTGATAATTTTGACTTTTTGAGTACCTATTCAACAGAGATTTCTCCAACCAGATTTGAAATCTATTGCTGAAATAAATCTGGCCTTGGCTATCGACTAGGGAAAGTTATTTTGGAATTTCAACTAATAAGTAATAACCTCTCCTTCTAGTTAGCTATAACAAAGTCAAAATTAAAACCAGTAGACCCCTTTTATGTTTTAATTGTTTACTAACAAGAATATGCATTCAAGAACTACTTAGCTCAAGGTTAAGTGTTTAAAAATAAGAATATGCATTCAAGAATCACTTAGTTCAAGGTAAAATGAAGTTCATTAGAGTATTATTTTCCAGGCTCGATGTTAGGCAGATTTCATTTCTTTTAACAAACGAGGTTGTGTAGTCTGGCTAATTCTGTGTATAGTAGTGGTGTTTGTCTCTACGACCAAATTATTATAGCTTAGGTGACTAGGTTCTTGGGATTAACAAATGGTTAGTCACAAACTTGAAGCCTACAAAACAGATGATCATACAATCAGGGTCAGCTCTTGGGTTGAATAGATGTTCGAGTCTTGACTAGTAACTTTTTCCTACTCATGTGATACTTTAGAGCCCAGGGGCACATATACCAGGCATAGAAAGAATTTAGAGGTGATATCGAGTATACCCTGGATGATACATCGTACATATTGGAAGCATCACACCTCTGTGGTCCTCTTAGGCACCGTTTATATACCCATTGATGCTTAGACACAAGCATCTAACAAGTACACGGGAGTGCATTGAGAATTGAATATCTCCAACTAACCATCAACAACTAATAGACTTTCTACCATTGTTTGACTTTCTTACACCTAGGCTATGTTTTTTCTCAAGTAAGGTTACTCAACCTTGGTCGATGCGACATACAGATAGACATAGCATACTATGCAAACACATGCTACAAGACTCTTATAAATTATGGTAAGGCAACTGATATGATTGTGTTTGAATAAGAGAAACATGGTTTCTACTGTTTGAAGTAGGACATAGGGATAACAAAAGCATTGATACAATATATTGTCATCAATGGTTTATTCATTATAAAGTGTTATGCCTAAATAATGACTACACAACTAATGAATTGTTGATTTGAAAGACACTATGAGACCGAAATGTAAGGAACGCTTTTGCATCTAGGAAGTACTAAAAATACCAAACGATTCATCATCGATCTGGGTTGAAATCTCCTAAAGGGGAGATGAGTTCGGGTTTCCAAGCCCCACTATGCTGATTTTCCTCCACAGTTAAAATCAGGGAGGGAGCAGCCAAATGTTCCGCATGCTGTTAAGAAAGGTGGGATGCTAGTTTTGTCCCGTGAGGTAGTGAAAGTAGGTGTTGGATGTATATTGTAGTGAAGACTATGATTCTAATTGCAATGTTATAACAACGATACTATGAGGGTTGAAGTGAACAAGCTTTACACTATCCAACTAAAACAACAAAGTTGGATCCTTAAATAGTTATGAGACAAAAATGTTTTAGCACCTACCTAAATAGCTTTAACGCCTCTAGTGAATCTGCTATATTGAACACAGGCTCCTTCTCTGGTCTCTCCATGTTGTCTGTGAGATTTTGAGCATGAAAATTCTGAACACGGCCGCTCTGTTATACTGAACACGGCCTTCGTCGGTCTCCTCTCCTTGAATCAAAAGATGATGAAATGATAAAGGGTTGGGTAGCTGATGAGTTCATTGTCATGGAAGCAGATCATGCACAGTAGAAACCAGAAGTAGGTGATGCACATAACGGAAATGGTTATGGAACTGGGAATACTAACCTAAAATGTAGCCATGCAGTTTTAGGGAGACCTATAGGATGCATGGGTAGATGTCAGGAATAATTCGTGGTAAATGTCAACCTAAGAGAATAAAAAATTGTGTGCCAGATGTCAGAAGCACAAGAAAAGAGTAGACGAAGGACTTATTCAAAAGAAACTCATGTCGGCGTAATTATGATAGAATGGGAAAAAGGTATGGTACCACCCAATCATGGGATATATACCTAACGATAGAGCTCTACTGATTGTGCAACCTAAAAAGGGATTTTTCATTCATGAAGTAGAACTTAGAGGAAATTAAGAGGGGAGTTATTCAGAATTGTGGAGTTGTGGATCATTGCCACGATTGAAGGCAAAGACCTAAATTTTGTTTATGTGAATCCTAGAACCTTTGTGAAATTATAAACTAGAGATTTGTTACTCTATGAAACTATAAATCTATGATTTGAAGTTGAAGTCTAGCTTTGAGTCATGGTAACCAAGGAAACTAATAAGAAAGTCCTCTACATGAGTGAGGTGAACCAAGAAGAACTCGGACCCTTTTATTTGTTTGCCTATGTGAAGCAGTCGAAAGAGGGAGGATCATCATGTGAACTCTATGGAGCAGTGAAGGGGTCTCTCTTTATGCTATGCGAACTCTAAGTGGCAATATTTTGCTGGGAAAAAATTAATGCAAACTCAGTGTTTAAGAGATGGTATCTCTCTTCTTTAGCTATTGAAAGATGTTGGCCTTCATTCTCTCTCCCTTAGTTGACCATTCATTCAATACACTAAGTGAAGCATCATTCAAGCATCATATCTTCTTAGGGGGTGGTCAATTGCAAGAAATTTGAATTTTAGCTATGTCTATGGTTGGATAGAGAGTGGAAATGCCTTCTTCAACTTCTAGCAGATTTAGTGGAATATATAAGTTTATCTTCCTTTTGTGTATATGAAATGTTAAAACTATTAACTGATCTGCATTTAACTGTGGTGATGAATTCACTATATATATGTCTAAATAAAAGTATTAAGGTCTTTGTAATGTTATATTGAATAACTATAATGAACTAAGAAATCAACCTAGGTTTCCTAAATGTTTATCTGCATCCCTTTTATGAACTTGAATGGTGTATGTAATGGATACTATATTCCTATACTATTTATGATTCCTTGGATGTTGTATGCTCCTAGAGTGGAGGCTCAGCCTAGCTGTAATCGCTACACTCTCTTAGATGTTTCATGAATGTGAACAATTTTATATGCGACACATATGGTGTGGGTGCGGTAACCCTATGTGATGGAGCTAGAAAGTTAGCCTAACTAAAGGAGAGAAATTGTTGTCTACTTTGTAAGTAGATGAGGAGCACAATTTGGAAACGTCTATAGGTTCTATGGAAATTTGGAGTTTAAGAAGGCTCTTACACAAGGCCTTTGTCATATGGGAATAGGGTAGTTGGTATCAATAGCTAGCCTATAAAGGGGCTTACGAGCATATTGGCCCCTAAATGAATGACAGTTGAATTGTTTATGGAGAAGTCTTTGAGGTATCGCACCCTAGGAAATAGGCCATCACTTGATCGCCTTATTCACATCTACTAGAGTTTTTAATTAACACCTCAATATATCAGAGTATTTGACACCTAAAGGTTGGAACGATGATGTCATAAGTAGTGACATGGAGATTCCATGTGGATGACACATGTCACGTATATATAGCCTTTTCGGAGATGCCAAATTTATGGAAAAGGAATGACATGTGACATACATTAAAAGTACCACATGGTAGTGGACACATGAAAGCATGACATGTGTAAAGTGGTCACGTGTCAAATACATTTGGTAGGGGCACATGGCGAGCTACAATTGGTTGGCAAAGAGACGAGATGTCAATCTGGGAGGGCCACCGGCCTAACAATCGATGGTTTATAGGGGTCTTCCATTATAACATTTTATTGAGGCCTTCATATCTCATGTTGAAATAATGCCATATTGGCATATTGAAAAATAAGTGGGCTAGGCCCATATTGTCAATTTTAATGGACTGTACACCAGTACTATATTGACAAATATGTGTTTTCCGATATTGGACCATATTGGATATCAAACATATGAGAGTGTTTGAATGTGATAATGTGGATAAAAAATAAAAAAGTTGTACATTACCCTTAAACATCTCCTAAATGAAAACCAACCCAACAATTAATAACAGAATTTCAAGTAACCTAACAATTAATAACAAAAGATCTTTCTTGAATCAATCATGATATTATTTTCTCTGAATATATGAGAAACTTGCACATCATCATATTATTACTCCGGTAGTCGGAGGATTTTCCCATGCCAAAATTGCATAATCAGTTATTAGTTTTAGTTGTGTTTTCGTCCCCAAACGGGTGGGAAACTCTCTGATAATGGTTGCGATTGGCACCCGGAGGTGGGTAGTTGCTCATGAGCGCGAATTTTCAGCATCCTGTAGCCAATAAAGACACGAAATAGATATCGCTTCTCTTACTCAACGAAGGTCTACATATTCAAGTAATGTAAAATATTCAAGTGAGGGAGAAAACAAGCCCTCCGCACCTCCGTTAGTACCGACTGGGACTCGGCTACTTCAACAGCTTGAATGGATGTTCCTTTCCGGTTCGAATCCTGTAGTGTCTCTTCCGCAATACTTTATGTTTTGTTACTCTGTTAAGACTTTGATCTAATTGGTTGAGTAGGAATTTATACCTCAAGAAACCGCCGCCGGTGAAATTACACGTTAATTATAATCCCAGCTCAGGAAAATTGGCCTGAGATGGATCTCTCTCGGCGTGACCATATGGATGAAGTTTAATTACATAAATATAATGTATTATATTTTTTTTATATGAAATTTTTAATAAATTTAATAATTATATAAATAAAATTTGAAATTAATTAATTTATATAAATGCAATTTTTTAAAATCATTTTTTCATTCAATTTAAAATTCAATTTTTATCTTTATATATATAACATATTTTTTAAATCCATATAATATTATTATAAGAACAACCAACAACTTTGATACAATAAGTTCACTTTTATATATTATCTATATCAGATAAGTCACAAATTTATTCAAAGCAATATTATTATAAGAACAACCCACAACTTTGATGGAATAAGTTCACTTTTACATATTATCTATATCAGATAAGTCACAAATTTATTCATAAATATGACTTCATAATTTTTGGTAAAATGTTTCTAGTAAAATGTTACATTTCGTTATATGTTGGTTGTAATTTTGAAATGGAAGTTTCTTTGCACTAATAAGAAATTATATGGAACTTAATTGTCTTGATCAGACACCCATTTTACACCTTATCAAAATCGGTCGTGGTTTATTCTTGGTCAGAGTTCACTATAATCCCTCTGATTTCAATTAATTGGTACATGATGGATTCTCAATTTACGCAATAATGGTCTTACTTAAAAAAAATACAAAGCAATATGTTTTTAAAGGAACACTTTCCAATTG
This sequence comes from Pinus taeda, assembly GCA_000404065.3. Taxonomy (NCBI): domain Eukaryota; kingdom Viridiplantae; phylum Streptophyta; class Pinopsida; order Pinales; family Pinaceae; genus Pinus; species Pinus taeda. The sequence continues at coordinate 47,444 of APFE030245851.1, forward strand.
TAAAAATAAGTGGTTTCTGAAAAAACAATCTCCAGGAAACCCTCCACCCAACCCAGACTTAAAAAAAATACAAAACAATATGCTCATAAACAAACATCTTCCAATTGTAAAATGGGTGGTTTCTGGAAAAACAACTTCCAGAGAAACCCTACACCCAACCCTTTTGCTCTGCATTACCCTCCAGCCAACCCTTCTGCTCCAATTCTTTTCATAAGCATGAAATTTTTCTTATCAGCGTTTCCAATGTGATGTCTAAAATTATTCCTCAGACTGATGGAATTTTTCTTATCACTGTTTCCAATATTATATCAGAAATTGTTTTTCAGTAGTGTAGATAATTGAATGTCTTATTGGATTTAATTGTACTAATGAGACATTATTTCTAATGTAATTCAGATTTTGGCCTTCATATTTTGATGTTTCCCCACGTGTTTTCTTTAGGTATTATTATATAATAGGAATGCATTTTGTTTTTTTATGTTTTTCCACGTGTCTATTTTAGGTATTATTATATAATAGGAATGCATTTTTGTTTGTTTGGAAAGTAATGAATGTAAATAGTAATATTGGTAAAGAAGTTATATCAAGTATGTCTGATGATGGATTTCCAAAACGCTAGTTAAATATTCTCACTTTCGATTTATATTTATTTGCGTTCCGCAGCTGTCACTTTGTCCGTGCGGGTCCTACTAAGAAATGGTTAGTACCAACGGATCTAAACTACGTTACAATCTAATTATTACAGTTTTAGTTATTCTGATGATGTAATGGAAATACTGGAATAGCATTAGATTTTTTGATATTACTAACTAAAATGATAAAAGACTTGCGATGAAAACTCAATCTTTTAAAAAATGATTGTGAAAATGATTCCAATTTGATTTGTACACTTTCATGTACTGGCATTGAAATTTATTATTACTATACTAACCATTGCATGGCCGTCGAAAATCAAGACATGCAGACTCTCTGAATGATAACAATATATAGTGCAACTCTTATCAACTTCGAACAAAGCAAAATACAAACTCGTATTTTGAGCCACAATATACTGCCATTTTGACAAAGATGAGGATTGGAACAAGGGTATATTCTTTTTTTCCAAAATAGCTCTAAAATATCCCAACAACTTTGATCTTTTACAGCCTCTATAGGCACGAAAAATGAAGCTTAGTAAAAGCTTGAGGCAGATGAGCTACCTAACAAACTATCATTAGAATCAACATCAACTTCTAAAGAATTATCATTACAATCTTCATACATGTATTATGTTGGAGCATCCTCTGAATCTGAAATACCAACACATCTCGTGTGCTGCTAAACCTCACAGTTATCACAGGCAATCATTCTCTCTCCATCATTCTCACTTGTGCCACATGGGAAACTAACAGTCAATATTTATGTGCCTCTCTGTGAATGTACTTAGGAAATATTGTTGGAATTTTCTGCTGAATTCCATAACAAACAAACAAAAAAAATGCTCTATTTTTGCTCTGTTTCTGCACAAAAAACTGAAAATTTTGTTTTCTGGAAATGGTGATGCAGCAACAGGATTCGGTGTTACAACAACGCGGAATAATACTCTGTTCTTGTTAACACAGAAAAACAGAAAAATTGCTTACTGGAAACTGTGTTGCGGCAACACAGTTTGGTGTTGCAGCGACGCTGATTGTGGTGTTGCAGCAACGCGATTTTTGACGTCAAGCCACTCGGTGTAACGACAACACTTTTTTGACGCCAAGTCACTTTTTGACTTTGACATAAGACAATTGACGCTCAACAACTAAAACAATTGGCGTCAAGTCACTTACAAAGTAATAACAACGTGCTTTTGACACTTGGTGTAACAGCAACTAAAATAGTTGGCGTCAAGTCACTTATAGATTTACAGTGAGACAATTGATGCTTGATGTAACAGCAACAGAAAATCAGCAAAACAGTAAACTTGTAAACAATAAACTTGTATTCATAAACAATAAACAAGCTTATACAGGAAACTAACTGTTGCAAGAGGAACGCTTCAGTTCTAGAAACCAATTTCCTCTATCTCAGAAAATTGCAGGTTCAGCACTGTTGTGCATTTACAGAAGAGACTCTATTCAGTCTTCTAACCTTCTCTCTTTCTCTCAGAGTACAAAAAAAGAACTGCTGTTCTAAATCTCTTGCACTCACACAGAAAACAGAACTGTTGTTCTTTTTCTCTCTTACACCTAAAAACAAAACTGTTGTTCATTGTATTTATAAGAAAATAAATATCTGAGTTTAAACAATAAACTAATCAAAATATCTACTCACGTTTATCTGCGTATTTATTACAAAAGGAGGTGATGCCTTTCACAGTGAAAATGAGTCGGCAGTCTGCAGGGGTATTAATTCTGCGTATTTAATGCTCAAAAATATCAGAAGACTTTTGTTGTTTCGAACAGGCTGAAATATCTGTTGAAAATCAGATATCTGTTCAGCATTAATTGGTTGCAGTTAGAATTAAATTACAACACTCCCCCTTAATTTCAACTGTTGCATACCCAGGCATTTCCTGAAGTGATCAAAACTTTTCTTTGGTAATGGTTTTGTCAAGATATCAGCAAGCTGATCCTCTGTTCTGCAGTGCTGCAAAACAATCTCACCATTGTTAACCAATTCACGTATGAAGTGAAATTTGGTATCTGTGTGTTTTGTTCTTTTATGAAAAACAGAGTTTTTAGACAATGCTATTGCTGAGCTATTGTCACAGTAAATGGTTGTGCCATTTTCTTGTTCATGACACAAATCTCTAAGAACTCTTCTCAGCCACACTGCTTGGCATGGCTGCTGCTGTTCTGCCACATATCTCGCCTCTGTTGTTTGACAGAGCCACAATGGTTGCTTCTTGGTATGCCCATGAGGCTCTCCCAATCCCATAGAACACATTCCTGATGTGTTTTCCTATCATCAAACACTTCCGCCCATCACTGTCTGTGTAACCTGTCAACATGAAACTTTCAGAAGAGGAGTATAAAATACCAAACCCCTTCGTTCCATTCACATACCTTAGAATTCTCTTGGCTGCCTGCCAATGAGTCTCTTTCGGTCTTTTCATAAATCTGGAGATTAAACTCACAGCGTGCATAATGTCTAGCCTAGTTGCAGTCAAGTACATAAGGTTTCCAACTACGCTCTTGTACAATTTTGGATCAAAATCCTTGCTGCTATCTTCTTTGGTCAATTTCAGCCCTACTACAGTTGGAGTCACAAATGCCTTGCTGTTCTGCATGTTAAATCTCTTCAACACTGCTTCTACATATTTATCTTGAGAAATGAAAACACCATTTTCACTTTGGTCTACTTCAATTCCAAGAAAATACCTTAAGAAGCCTAAGTCAGTCATTTCAAATTCACTTTTCATGACTGATTTAAAATCAGCAATGAGTGAAGCATCATTGCTAGTAAAAATCAGATCATCTACATATAAAACAACAATAATAATATTGTCGTCATTTTCCTTTATGTAGAGTGTCGGTTCACCATCACACTTATCAAACCCATTCTCAATCAAAAAAGCATCTATTCTGCTATACCATGCTCTTGGAGCTTGCTTCAGCCCATAAAGAGCCTTCTTCAGTTTGCAAACTTTATGCTCTTGGCCATCAACTTCATAACCTGGAAGTTGTTCAACATAAACCTCTTCTTTTAACACTCCATTCAGGAATGCAGATTTAACATCCATATGATAAATCTTCCATTTGTGTTGTGATGCTATAGACAACACTGTTTTGACTGTTTCCATCCTTGCTACTGTTGTAAAGGTTTCATCATAGTCTTTGCCTTGTTGCTGCTTGTAGCCTTTCACAACAAGTCTTGCTTTGTGCCTGTCAATCTTGCCTTTAGCATTGCTTTTGGTCATATAGACCCACTTAACTCCAATGGCATATTTGCCTTTGGGGAGGTCCACTAACTCTCATGTTTTACTCTTTTCAATTGCACCAATTTCTTCATTCATTGCTTCAATCCATTTATCTTCATTTATAGCATCTTCAAAATGAACTGGGTCATCAACATGACAATACAAAGCGAATAATGAATTCAGACCGGTATTGGTACTTACCTCTCCTTGTTCATAAATCTCATTCAGATTTCTGAATCTTGGTCTTCTTGGTGTGCTTGGAGTTCCATCCGAACTTGAGGGTATTTCAGATCCCTGTGGTGTGCTTGAAGAAGCACTTCCTTGACTTCTTAAGGCTGTTCGAATTCCAGCTTGTGGTGTGGTTTGTTGAATTTGTTGTGGTGGAGGATGAACCACCAAGGAAGGATTATTTGTTGCTGTCCCTTTCTATTCTTCTTCATGAGACACAATTGTCTTCACATTCACTGTTTTTTCTAAGCTTCCATCCCAAGCTTCGTCTTCAATGAACTGCACATCTCTGCTTACTATCAATTTCTTAGTGGATGGATTATAGAGTTTGTATGCTTTTGACTCATCACAATAGCCAACAAATACACACTTCTCCCCCTTACTATCAAGCTTTTTCCTTAGCTGATCCGGTATATGTGCATAAGCTACATAAACGAATACTCTCATGTGAGTGACAGTTTGCTTTTGACCACTCCATGCTCCTTCTGGTATTTTGTTCATGACATCGTTAGTTGGCCATCTATTCAAGATGTAAACTGCGCAAGTGACAGCTTCTGCCCAATACTCATGAGGCAAGTGTTTTGCCTTCAGCATACTTCTAACCATGTCAAGAATGGTCCTATTCTTTCTTTCGGCAACACCGTTTTGCTGAGGTGTATACCTCGCAGTAAACTGCTTTTGTATGCCATTCTCTCTACAAAAACGCAGAAAGTCTTGGGAGATGTATTCTCCTCCTCTATCTATTCTGAGCACTTTGATATAATGCCCACACTGCTTCTCAACAAGAGTTTTGAAGTGGCGGAATTTCTCAAACACTTCACTCTTCTGTTTCAGCATATACACCCATGTCTTTCTGGTGTAATCATCAATGAAAGTTAAAACATATCTATTTCCAGCAAATGATGGTACTTGCATCGGTCCACACACATCAGAGTGAACAATTTCCAAGGGTGCTTTTGCCCTTATACTCTTTCCTGTTGGAAACCTTTCTTTGTGTTGCTTGCCCAAGATGCAGCCTTCACAAAGGCTGTCCAGTTTTTCAATCAACGGCAATCCCTTTACCATTGTCTTTCTGTGTAATAGATTCAAGCCTCTGAAATTGAGATGTCCAAATCTCAAGTGCCATAACCAATTCTCATCTTTCACTTGTTCTTGAAAGACTTATTGTGTTACAGCTGCAATAGTTCTTCCTTCCTTCAAATCTGCCCTGAGTTTGAGACGAAACATTCTATTGCTGGTCATCTGCACCTGTGCAATGATCTTCTTACTTGGAGGTATGTCTCTGATTGTACACATATCATCTTTGAAGAACACATTGTAACCTTTGTCAATGAGCTGTCCAATGCTAAAAAGATTACATTTCAGCCCAAGTACATAGTATACCTCTGGCACAATCATCTGCTCTCCGTTTCTTGCTCGGATACTGACTCTGCCCCTACCCTTGATAGATATCTTACTATCAGTTCCTGTTGTTACCTCAGATTTCACATCTTCATCCAAATTGCAAACATTGCAATATTTCCATTCATGTGATTACTACAACCTGAGTATAAGAACCAAACATCTTCTTGTTTGTCTTGTGGAATGTTACATGTTAACAGCACATTCTTTGGATTCTTATTTTCTTCATTTGAAAAATTAACATTTTGCCTACTATTCATGTCATTTTTGTTTCTACATTCATTGGACTAGTGCCCATATTTCTTACAATAATGACATTGGACTTGGGATTTGTCATGCCTTTGTCCATGAGCTTGCTGTTTGCTTGAACCTTCATCTTGGTTTCAATTGCAGCTCCTTCCGCTTGTGCTTGCATGATAATATCTGCCTCTATTTTGGCTTCTTCCACGACCTCTGTTATTTGCTTTGCCTCGACCTTTTCTTTGGCTAAAAGACATCTGAGTCTTGAATACTTGCTCAAAAGAGGAATCTGTTCCTCTACTCAGTCTGTGTTCATGAGACATAAGAGAAGCACTCAGTTCATCTACCGTGAACTGTGAGAGATATTTTGTTTCTTCTATTGCTACCACAACAGCTTCAAACCTTGAAGGTAAACATCTCAAGATCTTCTCTACGATTCTTATTTCTTCAAGAATTTCACCATGAGATCTTATCTAGGTTATCAGCGCAATAACCTGAGTGAAGAATAAATCTATTGTATCAGATTCCTTCATGTTGAGTGTTTCAAAGTCTCTCCTCAACATCTGCAACTTTGTAGTCTTCACCTTCTCCATACCTTGATAGGCAGTTTTGAGAATATCCCATGCCTCTTTGGATTTTGTTGCTGCTGCAATCCGTGGAAAGATACTTTCATGTACTGATTGGAAGAGGAAAAAGAGGGATTTGGCATCCTTCTTCCTGTCGCTCTTCAACTGGTCTCTTTCTGCTATTGTCGAAGCAGCCAACGTTGTTGCATATTCAGGTTCAGCATAGCCAATTTCAACCAGCTCCCATATTCCTTGAGAAGCAAACAATGCTTTCATTATTATGGACCAATAACTATGATTTTTCCTATTAAACTGTGGCAGTTGGGAATTTGTCAAACCTGTTCCAACATCTGCCATCTTAACTCTGTATAGGTAAATAAGAGATACTGACTGTAAAATTAAAAACAAGCAAAAACTTTTCTTTGCTGGAAAAAATCTGCTTAGTAAATTTGTTACAGCTCCTACAGTGAAAAAACAAACTCTGTTTTTGACTCACTGAGTGCCTAGACTAGCTCTGATACCATGTTGGAATTTTCTGCTGAATTCCATAACAAACAGAAAAAAAAAATGCTCTGTTTTTGCTCTGTTTCTGCACAGAAAACAAAAAATTTCGTTTTCTGGAAATGGTGTTGCAGCAACAGGATTCGGTGTTGCAGTAAAGCGGAATAATACTATGTTTTTGTTAACACAGAAAAACATAAAAATTGCTTACTGGAAACTGTGTTGTGGCAACACAGTTTGGTGTTGCAGCAACGCTAATCGTGGTGTTGCAGCAACGCGATTTTTGACGTCACACCACTCGGTGTAACGACAACACGTTTTTGACGCCAAGTCACTTTTTGACTTTGACATAAGACAATTGATGCTCAGCAACTAAAACAATTGGCGTGAAGTCACTTATAAATTTACAGAGTAATAACAACGTGCTTTTGACACTTGGTGTAACAACAACTAAAATCGTTGGTGTCAAGTCACTTATAGATTTACAGTGAGACAATTGACGCTTGGTGTAACAATAACAGAAAATCAGCAAAACAGTAAACTTGTAAACAATAAACTTGTATTCATAAACAATAAACAAGCTGATATAGAAAACTAATTGTTACAAGAGGAAAGCTTCAGTTCCAGAAACCAATTTTCTCTATCTCAGGAAATTGCAGGTTCAGCACTGATGTACATTTACAGAAGAGACTCTATTCAGTCTTCTAATCTTCTCTCTTTCTCTCAGAGTACAAAAACAAAACTGTTGTTCTAAATCTCTTGCACTCGCACAGAAAACAGAACTGCTGTTCTTTTTCTCTCTTACACCTAAAAACATAACTGTTGTTCATTGTATTTATAAGAAAATAAATATCTGAGTTTAAACAATAAACTAATCAAAATATCTACTGATGTTTATTTGTGTATTTATTACAGAAGACGGTGATGCCTTTCACAGTGAAAATGAGTCGGCAGTCTGCAGGGGTATTAATTCTACGTATTTAATGCGTATTTAATGCTCAAAAATATCAGAAGACTTTTGCTGCTTCGAACAGGCTGAAATATTCGCTGAAGATTAGATATCTATTCAGCATTAATTAGTTGCAGTTGGAATTAAATTCCAACAAATATCACCATAGCAATGACCTTGAACAGTAACAACACTCTCTGGCCCTATGGGTAACATCATGGTAGTCGAATCTTTGACATTTTGTAGCTCTCTTACATTTTCTACTCGAAAATTTTTGAAATAGATCTAAGCATCTGCCACAACAAACACTCGTATGCTCTCAGTGTCTGTTGTAACCATGCGATGTTTTTCCTCATAAGTTTTAATAAACTGTTTACAGCCCATTAAAGTTTTCGAGGCATTAGTGAGTTGCTTTCCTAGCCCATAACCCCATAATTGCTCTTTTAGCCAATAACACCATAAGCGCTCCTTCAATCGATAATGCAATGAGCCAGAAATAAGCACATGATGTAATGGAGAATGATCGGCGGTAGGCGGAGGTCGTGATGGAGGATGTGACAAGGCATGATAGAGTGCTTTCAGGTCTTGCAAGATATGCTCTTCCTTGAGTTGTTTAGGATCAGTAGCACTCTTCAAGTTGATGGATAGATTGTTTGGGTCTATCAGCTTGTGTTTACATTGATACACAAAATCTCTGTATATTGAAATTGCACAGTTGATTCATTAGGAAGAACAATAAATTGACCAAGAAGGAACAAAAGGATGGATGGAGCAAACATGTACTCAAGGGTTGGGAAAGAATTGCATTGACACTGCACAACTTGCTCCTAATAGGCTTTCCTTCCAAACCCATCAGAGTATAGTTTAAAAGTTGAGGATCTCTTCCATGGCATGTGCGCACTTTGATTCAGCAGATTCTCTATTGATGCAAGCTTTGCCCATGTTGATAATGATGTTCACGTCCACCAACATATGCAAACTTCGTTGTGTGGCCAAGTATCTGGAAATGACAGAAGATATCCAAGAAGGGAATGTGGTGATGCGAACAGAGAATTTTCTCAGGGGCTTGGCCTCTTGGAGTTTGCAGGAATTGATAAATGCATTGAAGGACTGCAAGGCTATGATATTGACAACAAATTCTACAGGGATTATTCAGAGATGTTTTGATGTACTCGGAAAGAATGAATGCTAATTGTGAACAATCATATCTCTTTGCAACACCAATTGATGCTTGTACTGCATAAATGTTATGTTTCACTCTCAAGCATTCTTGCCAAGTTGTCAGTTATGTTTATGTTTCCATTGTGAACTCCGATCTTAGGGCTATTGTCTCCATTTATCCTTTCTTTACATGCTCACCTTTTCTTAAGGAGTTACCACTGAGAAAACAGTGAAAGAGCTCATAGCATAATTCTTTTTGTCTTGTAGAATCTTCTTTAAATGTTGGGACATTAAATACTTAAACCATTGACATGTGCACACTGACAGATGTATCTCAAATAACTGATGACCATTCCATAGTCCCACCCTTTAAGTATGGAATATAAGAATTAGATATTTAGAACGGGAGGGTAATAAAATGAAAATACTAACCAGGGACTCTCTGGTTCAGCTCTTGTTTCAAATTCAAAATTTAGAGAAACCAATGGCCCATGTTCGCCATGTGGTTGAACATATACAACTTTGAAAGAAGTTGTACTTTATTCACAACAAAACATCCAGTTTAAAAGTGGAAACTTTAAAATAATTTACACATTTACATTAAACCTTGCAGTGGGACGATAGAACATAATAGTGGACTCATCAGTTAGAGGCGTTAATTCATTGTAAACTTGCAAAATTTTTGTGCTTCCCTGCGAATGCGGATGAAGATGACAGAGCAAAGTTTGGTTGCGAAAATGATTACTTAGAAATTTAAGAAGACTATTCACGGTGTAGACTTAATTATTTTTTTTATACCCTCTCTTCCTACTAACTGAATCAATTTACTCTTTGAAAAGGGTATGCACTCTTAAGTGTGAAGCCAAATTCACGCACGATTCTAGATCTTTCTAGATATCCACACTCCCATTAGTTTCTAAATCTCCAGGGTTCTAGATCTTTCTACACTGCCAGTAGTTTCTAGAATTACATGTAGGATTCTAGATCAATCACATGTAGGATTCTACATCCTCCTACACTGCCAGTAGTTTCTAGAATCACATGTAGGGTTCTAGATCAATCACATGTAGGATTCTAGATCCTCCTACACTGCCAGTAGTTTCTAGATCATTCCAGATCTCCATCTAAATCACATACAAGATTTTAGATCCTTCTTCTACCTCTATAAATTTGTAATTTATCTGGCCAAGGAAAGCAAGCCAAGGCTCAAGCCTGTTATGTAATGCAAAGTGACTTCTTTCTCTAGTGATTGTTTTACCTATTCTGCTATTTGTGATTAAGTAATATTGTTGTGTCTCCGTTTGTCTGTCTCTTTGAATTATTCTTTGCTTTTGTCATCTAAGTCTCTGAATATAAATCCGTTGTGTGTTATGTATGCTCTGGTCTAACAATTGGTATCAGAGCTAGGGTCGAATATCGACTGTGCAAGCCGCTTAGTGCCATCGCCTTGCTCTGGCAGCGTTCGTTAAAACGTTGGTTGTTACCCCTAGAGCTGTTGAAGGATCTATCCAGGAAATAGCTGACGAACGCTGGAACTAAAAGATAGTTGCTACACGAAAAACAAGGTCATGGACCTATGCTGAAACGTGTTTCTGGAGTTTGAAATGTGGAGATCCATGGAGATTGGAGTTGAAACATGGTGTTCATAAGTTTTTTTACATCAAGCTTGCACGTATACGTCAAGTTTCTTTCTCAAACCAACATATGTATGTGTGAAATGTGAAAAGGTTAAAACATTATAAATGTTTTTATATTTATTATAAAACATATATAATTATATGTTGGAATTTTGAAAAGTATATTTTAAAAAGGAGAAAGAATTTTGAAAACGGTATCTTAAAAGGAGGAAGTAAATTATTACTAAATTTTAAAGAGTGATAATTAAAGTTTTATTTTTAAGCAGAGATTTTGTGTTTTGGGGCATGAATCTGATTGAAAATGGAGACAACACTTAAGATATGGAGAAGTTGAGCAGGGCTAATTTTTCCCTATGGAAATCACATATGGATGATACACTGATTTTAAAGGATCGGTATTTTCCGATTGAGAGCACAACAAAGAAACCCTCATCGATGACAAATGAAGAGTGGAATAGGCTAGATAGAAAGGTGATTGCAACAATCCACCAATATTTAGCAAAGAATGTTTATTTCAATGTGTCTAGAGAAAAGACGGCTGAAGGATTATGGAAGAAGCTCCATGATCTATATGAGAAGAACACAATATCAAACAAAATGTTCTTGATGAAGAAGCTTTATAATCTCAAAGTGAAGGAGGGTGCTTCAGTTGCTGAGCACTTGAATGCATTTAATATTATTACTAATCAACTTGCCTCATTTAAAATCATTTTAGATGATGAAATTAGAGCTATTTTGCTAATGTGTTCTATGCCAGATAGCTGGGAAAATTTAATTGTAGCTATGAACACTTCAACAACTATAGAGACCCTGAAGTTTGATGATGTTAGCAACGGTTTAATGAATGAGGAGCTACGATGCAAGTCAATTGCGGAAAACCAGGGAGGAGAGGCTCTAGCTCTAGTTGATCTTGGTAGGAGTATGGATTGAGGATGACAAGGGCGATCAAGATTGAGAGGCCGATAAAAATCAAGGAGAGGAAGGATCATCTGTTTTCATTGTGGCAAACCCAGGCACATGAAGAAAGAATGTCGATTTTGGAAGAAAGGACAAAAGGATCAGAGACCGTCTAGTACAAATCACAAGTCATCCAACACAAATGAAGGTGAGACTATTGCTGTAGCCACAGATGGTGATGTGTTGTTTACTATTTTAGTAGAGGATGCATGTGTATATACATCTAGAAGTGGCTTTTATTGGATCCTTGACTCTGGGGCATCTCACCATGTAACCCCATGCAAAGATAGTTTTGTTTCATATAATCCCGGTGATTATGGTAGAGTGCATTTGGGGAATAATCACTTTTGTAGTATTGTTGCAATGGCAGATGTCCAGATCAAGATGAAAGATGGACAAGATATATTGTTGAAACAGGTCAGGCATGTACCAGAAATGCGCATGAGTTTAATCTCTATGGGACGACTTCATGATGAAGGCTATTTGACAAGCTTTCAAAAAGGAGGACGGAAAATTCGCAAAGGTGCATTGGTTGTGGCCAAAGGACCTAGGATAGGAACATTATACACATTGAAGACACTGATAGGAAAATCAGATTTGGCTGCTGTCACAAAAGAAGGAAATTTAGCAGATCCGTGGCATAAGCATTTGGGTCACATGAGTGAGAAGGGCTTAAAAATCCTTGTTGGTAAGAATTTATTACCAGGCTTGAAATCCTACAATATTGATCTTTGTGAGCATTGTATATATGGTAGACAAAGAAGGGTTTCATTCCTTAGATTTAGCCATGACAAAAAGAAAAATGTGTTAGAATTGGTACACTCAGATGTGTTTGGGCCTGTTAACATCAAATCATTAGGAGGAGCATCATATTTTGTAACATTTATAGATGATGCATCTAGGAAAGTTTGGGCATATCCTATGAAAAGTAAAAGTGAAGTGTTTGGAACATTTCAAAAATTCCTTGTAGCTGTTGAAAGAGAAACTAAAAAATTGTTGAAGTGTTTAAGAATAGATAATGGTGGAGAATATTGTTCGAATACATTTAAGGAATATTGTAATAGGTTTGGCATGAAGCATGACAAGACTATGCCTAGTACTCCTCAACAAAATGGTGTTGCAGAAAGGATGACTCACACTATTGTGGAAAAGGTGCGAAGTATGTTGTCCAATTCTAGTTTGGAGAAGCATTTTTCGGCTAGAGCAGTGAGGACCGCTTTGTACCTCATAAATAGATCTCCAACTACTGTCTTAGATGGTGGTATCCTTGAAGAAGTTTGGACTAGTAAGAATTTGAATTATTCTCACCTGAAAATCTTTGGATGTGAAGCATTCGTACATATTCCCAAAGAAAATAGAACGAAGCTAGATGATAAATCTATGAAATGCATTTTTTTGGGATATGTGGATGAAGATCTTGGTTATCGTCTATGGGATCCAGTCGAACATAAAATTATTAGAAGCAAGGATGTTATATTTAATGAGTCAGAAATGTTCAAGAGGATTGTAGGTGAGTTGGAGGTCAAGAAGGTTATTGACAAGTTTGAAGAGCAGCAGGAAAACATTCCACAAATACAAGAAAATGAACAGCAAATTCAGGAGCATGAAGAACAACAAGTGGTAAACAATGAACAAGAAGAAGAAGGAATCTTGTAGGAATCTTCATAGGAGATTCAAATTGATAATGCACCACCACAGTTGGTTCACAAATCTTCTAGGCCTCATAAGCTGTCACAAAGGTATCGTCCTTCAAACTACATTTTGTTGATTGATGAAGGTGAACCTAATTGTTTTCAAGAAGCTTGTATAGCCAAGCACAGTAAAGAATAGAAGAAAGCAATGGTAGAAGAAATGAACTCTTTGCAGGAAAATAAAACATGGGAGTTGGTAAACCTCCCAAAAGGTAGAAAGGCTCTACAAAACAAATGGGTGTATAGGATTAAGCATGAAGGTGACGAAAAGAAGGATAGGTATAAAGCAAGACTAGTGGTGAAAGGATTTTCCCAAAAAGAAGGTATTGACTTCACTAAAATTTTCTCACCTATTGTTAAAATGTCATCCATTAGAGTCATTCTTGGTCTAGTTGCTGCTTTAGACCTAGAATGTGAACAGTTAGATGTAAAAACTGCTTTCCTTCATGGTGAATTGGAGGAAGAAATATATATGGAGAAACCAGAAGGCTTCATAGAAAAGGGCAAAGAAGGCCTTGTTTGTAGGTTGAAGAAGAGTCTCTATGGGTTGAAACAAGCACCTCGACAATGGTACAAGAAATTTGATTCATTCATGTTGGAACATGGTTTTTAGAGGTTTAAAGCTGATCATTGTCTCTATATCAAGAGGTATGATCAAGGAAAGTATATCATATCATTGTTATATGTGGATGACATGTTGATTGTTGGGCATGATAAGATTAAGATCAATAGGTTGAAGAAAGATTTGGGTAGCAAATTTGCAATGAAGGATTGGGGACTAGCAAAACAGATATTGGGCATGTGGATTATGTGTAACAGGAAAAGCAAAAGGTTGTGGCTATCACAAGAAAAATATATCGAGATGGTGCTTGACAGGTTTAATATGAAGGATACCAAGCCAGTTGGTACACCCCTTGCAACCCACTTCAAGCTGAGTACTGAATTATGTCCTAGTAATGACAAGGAGAAAGAAGAGATGAGCAAGATTCCTTATGCTTCAGCAGTTGACAATTTGATGTATGCCATGGTATGCACACGACAGACATTGCATATTCAGTGGGGAGTAGTGAGCAGGTTCCCTAACAATCTAGGCAAATAACAATGGCAAGCAGTAAAATGGATTTTAAGGTATCTCAAGGGTACTAGTCATTATTGTTTATGTTTTGGTCATGATGAAACTACGCTTGAAGGATTTACAGATGCAGATATGGCTAGAGATATGGATACCAAAAATTCCACTACAGGTTATTTGTATATATTTGTAGGTGCAGTAGTATATTGGGTGTCAATGTTACAAAGAATGGTAGCCCTCTCTACAATAGAAGCTTGTAAAGAGATGTTGTGAATGCAGAAATTCCTAGGAGAGATAGGAATAAAGCAGAACAAGTATGTGTTATATTGTGATAGTTAGAGTGCCATTCACTCGGCGGAAAACCCAACATTTCATTCAAAAACCAAGCACATTGACTTAAGGTACCATTGGATCTGGCATGTGTTGGAGGAAGAACAGTTATACTTGGAAAAGATCCATAGAGATAGGAACCCTGCTGATATGCTCACTAAGATTCTACCATGAAATAAACATGAGTTATGTAGAGGCATGGTAGGACGCGATGTGACTTGACGACTCTCATTTGGATTCAAGTGGGAGAATTTTAAGTGTCAAGCCAAATTCACGCAGGATTCTAGATCCTTCTAGATCAGATCTTTCTAGATATCCACACTGCGATTAGTTTCTAAATCTCCAGGATTCTAGATCTTTATACACTGCCAGTAGTTTCTAGAATCACATGCAGGATTCTAGATCCTCCTACACCACCACTAGTTTCTAGATCATTCCAAATCTCCATCTGAATCATATATAGGATTCTAGATCCTTCTTTTGCCTCTATAAATTTGTAATTTCTTTGGCCAAGGAAAGCAACCCAAGGCCCAAGCCGTTATGTAATGCAAAGTGATTTCTTTCTCCAATGATTGTTTTAACTATTCTGCTATTTCTAATTGAGTAATCTTATTGTGTCTCCATTTGTCTATCTTTGTGAATTTTTCTTTGCTTTTGCCATCTAAGTCTCTGAGTATAAATCCGCTGTGTCCTATGTATGCTCTGGACTAACATGCACTCAAGGCATGTACTTGATGAGAATAATCTGGGTGCAAAGTGGTATACTTGAAAGTAACAATATGAACAAGTATTTATATACAACAGTGAATAAATTAAAGATGAATCATATACAATGTTGATGATCGCTATCACAAAAGTAGAAAAAATATTCAACATGCTATGTAATGTCATTGTTTGAAATTTTACATATGGTGCAGTAGTTTAATGAAACATAACCTATATACATATAGATGTTTTTGGTAGTTAATAACTAGACATATATACAATAAAAATATATTATGTCATATAAATTTAATTTACAGTGAGAAACTAATCATATATATATGATGAGGCATGACATCTGCAACACCAATTGATGTTTATTGTATGTGAAGATGTGAAAGTTGTTCTTGCAAATGAGCTTGTATTTTCTTGTCTTCGTCTCTTTCATAGATGTTATTTTGAATTCTCCTAATCACAAAAAACACACTCCCAGTGTTTGCAACCCTGCAGTAAAAGGAATTAAAATCCTCGTTCCCTTCTGATGGTTCAAATCTCGGTAGATCAAAGTAACCCAAAAGGATACCAGTAAATATTGTGGTGATTACCATAACAAAGTCTTACTTGATGATAAATACAAAGAGCCCACATAAATAAAAAAATTATATGGTACTAACAATGTTTCTTGCTGTAAATTTTTATGCTGTATAGACAACAAAATAAACATGTTCATATAATCAACTAGCTTACCTCAAGGTTTATTCATTTTCATTTATTGCACTTCTTTTTCATCATTAAAATATTTCAAAGATCCCAAACCAGTCAGACGCAGAAGTTTCCATCGTATTGGATTTGCAAGAAATTTACTTGAATGTCGCAAATTTGACGCATGTCATTCTTTAACCAATATACATAAAAAGTAATGAACATTTGATCATTGCATAACTACCAGATGAATGATGTTATTTTTATACCAAATGGTTTATGTTAGATTTGTGTTATTTTTATACTAAATGGTTCATGCTTTAATGATTATCATTGGTGAAATACAAAAATCTACATTTTCATATTTTATGCAACTAATTCACCATTCTGTGTGCATCAAAATATATTAAATATATTTTATATAAAAAACAATCTTGAAACAATTCACTCCTAGAACGTTTTGGAAATTGGCAATTTTCCCTCTTGCTCCCAATTGTTGGAAGTATGATACAGGTGTTGTCCTTGATGGCAACTCACTCAGATGACAAATCATAGTGCACCAGGTCAATAGCAAAGATTTAATGATCAGAGAGAGGTATACCTAGGTTCACCATGACAAGGGAGCATATACACGTGGGTTAGCAGGCCAAAAGGGGTGTATAACATACACACGCACTTTCACAGAAGCAAAGGCATGTGCATCTTGGAAAACTAAGTTTTGGTTTGTGGTATTTGGTCCATAGTATTTTGATCCATGGTATTGGTCCAAGGTATTTGGCCCGAGGTATTGACTCTAGCTATTAGGTCCAAGGTATTGGTCCTAAGTGGTTTTATTCCATGGTATTGAGAGAGGTGTAAAACTATATAAGGAGGAGAAGATCATTAGGCCAAGGCAGTGAAAGTGTGCAAAGATTGAATGTCTGATAAAGTGAGAGATCCAATATGCAGGTTATGGGTTTGTGATGCTTTTCTTGATCTGAACTAAGAATGCACCTATGTGGATGATGATGGATGATGGATCAAGATCTTAATGCTTGGAATGTTTTATCATTATGTGATTTGATCATGGATTGACTAGATCTGAATTACTGATGCATGTTTTATTCTATAAATGTTATGATTCGGGTTTGATTGATGTCTGGAATAGCTGCAAAGTTATGAGTTAATATTTGCAGATTTGTACATGGGTTCTCTTTGGTAAAAGCATGTATACATGCTAGTTCGATTCACCAAAGTAGCGTATACATTATGAAATATCATATATGAATTTGCAGATGGTTATGGTGGTTGTTGCAGAGTTCTGGTTTCTATTCTGTGTTCTAGTTACTTTGTTCTGATGACAGGTCTTCAGTGATTCAATGTTGGGTGATTCAGAATTTAATGATTGGTTGATGCAATGGTTGTATTGCAATGGTGATTGATTTTGAGCTTCAATGTTGTTGATTGGTCCAGTATGCAAATTGGATGAAACATGGCCTTCAGATTATGGTGTTGCGTTCTAGGGGTATCCAGCCTAAAAATTTATGAAATGTGACCCACAGAGGAAGAGTGAAGGTTGGAGCCGTCAATAGGTTGGCGCCTATATACTGGTAAAAATATCAATGAGTACAAGAGCTAGGGGCCTGGAGCTCCCTTCCAGTAGCAGCTGGAAAATGAGAGAGGGTTGTAGCCTTCTATAGGTCGATGCCTACGTACTAGTAAATATGTTGGCTACTACAAGAACCAGGGTGTTGCAGCTCCCTTCCAGTAGAAGCTGGAGAACGAGAGAAGTTTGTAGCCTTCTACAAGTGGGTGTCTGCGTACTGGTATGAGTTTTCACTAGTACAAGATTGTAAACAATTTTTTCTTATATTAAAGGAAGATGGCAGCAAGTGGTTTTTGTCCTACATTGGGTTTCCACCTTATATCATGGTGTTCATGTGTGTTTCTTATGTGTGATGATTTGTTCTGTTTTATTGCACTTGTTTACTATTTATATGGTTAATGAAGTTCTGATGTACTAATTAACGATCAACATATGATGGATTAACTGAATCATGAGTTTATTGGATATACACTAGTTCCATTAAACACAGTTGTGTGTACCCACGAGTTCCCTTAACTAAAGTAGTCTATATGAATTTGATTATGGAAATGAAAAATTTATTTATTTGCTAATACTAATTCACCCCCCCTTTCAATATTATTTCCAACAGTTGATATCAGAGCAGGTCCTTTGGTAGAAGTGTGGTTGCTTGAAGGAGATCTGTAGAACAATGGGAAAGAAAGCACGTTAGAAGAAGAAGACAGCTCAAAGAAACAACGATAGCTTTCCATTAGGTGGAAGCAAGTATTCAGATTCTGAATCACCTAAGATTGAAGATGAACAAGCAAATGAAGCATCAGATAAAATCATAGATCAACAAGATCTATTTAACAAAAGGGAGTGTGCCCCTAAAGTAGAAGTTACCAGATTAAAAGCTCAGCTAGAGTCTGCCTTCAAAGTACGTCAAATGTTGTAGGATGAAGTGATATCATTAAAAATTAAGTAGAATGAAGCATATAAAGAACAAGAAAATGAGATTCTCAAATTAAGGCAACAAATGGAAGAAGGAAGAAAGGATGCAGAAATCCCGAAGAAGCAACATCTGGAAAAGGAAGAGAAATACCACGTTGAGGTAAATATATTAATAGGTATATTAGAAGAAAAGGATAAATTGTTATCATTTCAAGATAGTAATAAGATTTTGGATGATATTCTTAGTAGTCAAAGATCTCATGCCATCAAAACTAGTCTTGGTTTTTATGAATCTGTTGAAAGTGAATCTAGCTCATAGGGTGAGGCAAGGAACTCTAATAC
This sequence comes from Pinus taeda, assembly GCA_000404065.3. Taxonomy (NCBI): domain Eukaryota; kingdom Viridiplantae; phylum Streptophyta; class Pinopsida; order Pinales; family Pinaceae; genus Pinus; species Pinus taeda. The sequence continues at coordinate 66,303 of APFE030245851.1, forward strand.
AAAACATGAAATGCTCAACAAGGATATAAGAGTCCAACCCCATCATCAACCAAGGAAAGAAAATCTTCAAAGAAAATCTTTTACTCCTAACTTCTGAAGTGATAGATTGTTATTTCCTCTGATGAATAATTTTGAATGTTTCATATGTCATAATTTTGGACATGTTGCAGCGACATGCAAAAGTAGGATGGTTCAAGACTGTCACACAAAAAGATCATCACATTCTAGGTACTTGGGATATTGTTTTTCTTGCAACATGTTTGGTCACAAAGCCATTAACTGCTACAAAAGGAATATGAAACATGTGAGATGTTATGCATGTAACAAGTTTTGACACATAGGAATGCAGGAGAAGATTTTGGGCACCATACCAAAAGGAGAAAACATCATTGCAGTTGAAGATATGGAAGAAGAAGGAAGTACAATTAGAAAGATATGGCATAGCAGAGTATATAGACATGACAGACTCAGAGGGAGCTAAAAGTGTGAAAATTCAGTGTTATAAATCTCATACGCAGGTTTCATGAAGACAAGTTGCATATATACATGCGTTTGAAGCTACACAGTCATGTATACATTGGATGAGGAAAAGCAGTGGGACACACTCAAGAAAATGTGTCTGATATGATTCTGATAATTATTTGCTCTGTTTGAGGATGGTTACAATCTACTGATGATGTGTGGAGATGGACTGGTATTCATAAGATGTTGTTTAGAAGTGTTTTTGATCCTAACTTGATGTATACCTAATTGATGATGATGCCTTGATACTTCTTGCTGATATATGCATGATCAGATCTTGCAGTGAATAGATTGAACAGGTTCAGGGGGATCATATGCTTCGAATAATGCATTGTTGGAATTATGGTTGGAAGTCTTTGGTGATGATGCTTAGGTGTCTAAGTGATACATCTTGCTACTTATTGTTAGTTGGTCAAGGGAATGGTATTGCAGGTTATAGGTTGCCAATGTTGCTGACAGATGCTTATGCTGTAGATCATATATGGTGTATGATAGTTGCTGATGACTATCATGGTCTTGTTTAGATTGTTGGTTTATGTTATAAAATTCATGTATATCATTTGATGAAAAGGTCATGAAAATACCTAATTTTTACCCCCACTATGCATGGAAAGGATCATGGAATAATTTCTATTTCAGTCATGTATAAACAATTGGTATATCCCCACTTGTTTGGCTGGATGAGTCAAAATATTGTATCCCCACTTGGTTGGGAGATTGATGTATGATTGATTCATTGGTCATAGGAAGGTCATACTCACTTAATGGAGTTGTAGATTCACGTTATTATTTTAAAAGAATATTTTTACTGACTCGGCACGTGCTCAAGGGGAGCAAGGATGGTTTAGTACATCATAGCATGTACAAAACAGGGAGCTCAATCAGAGACTTCAGGATGTACTCAAGGAGAGTATGGACAACATAATTCATATCAAGGTAGAGAATATCTTGGTCCACCCTTTTCCCTTGATGTCAAAGGGGGAGAGTGACTTGGTGTTGTTGCTTCCATCAAGTCCAAAGGGAGAGATTGTTGGCATTATGATACAGGTGTTGTCCTTGATGGCAACTCACTCAGATGACAAATCATAGTGCAGCAGGTCAATGCAAAGAATTAATGATCAGAAAGAGGTATACGTTGGTTCACCATGACAAAGGAGCATATACATGTGATTAGTAGACGAAAAGGGATGTATAACATACACACACACTTTCATAGAAAGAAAGGCGCATACATCCTGGAAAACTATGTTTTGGTCCATAACATTTGGTCCATGGTATTTTGATCCATGGTATTGGTCCAAGGAATTTTTCCCGAGGTATTGACCTTAGGTATTGTGTCCAAGGCATTGGTCCTAAGTGTTTTTGGTCCATCGTATTAAAAGAGGCCTAAAACTATATAAGGAGGAGAAGATCATTAGGCCAAGGTAGTGCAAGTGTGCAAGGATTGAATATCTGATGAAGTGAGAGATCCAGGATGCAGGTTATGGATTTGTGATGACTTTCCTGATCTGAAATAACGATGCACTTATGTGGATGATGATGGATTATGGGTTGGGATCTTAAGGCTTGGAATGTTTTATCATTATGTGGTTTGATCATGGATTGACTAGATTTGAATTACTGATGCATGTTTTATTCTATAAATGTTATGATCTGGGTATGATTGATGTTTGGAATAGCTACAAAGTTATGAGTTAATATTTACAGATCTGTACGCGGGTTCTCCTTGGTAAAAGCATGTATAGGCTCACTAGAGGGTGTATACATTATGAAATATGATATCTGAATTTGCAAATGGTTTTGGTGGTTGTTGCAAAGTTCTGGGTTCTAATTTGTGTTCTGGTTACTGTGTTCTAAGGACAGGCCTTCGATGATTCAGTGTTGGGTGATTCAAAATTTAATGATTGGTTGATGCAATGGTTGTATTGCAGTGGTGATCGATTTTGAGCTTCAATGTTGTTGATGGGTCCAGTATGAAAATTGGATGAAGCGTGGCCTTTAGATTATGGTGTTGTGTTCCAGGATTATCCAGTCTGAAAATTTATGAAACATGGTCCCTGGAGGAAGAGTAGGTCGCCGCCTACATACTGGTCAACATATCGGACAATATAAGAGCTAGGGGATTAGAGCTCCCTTCGAGTATCAGCTGGAAAATGAGAGAGGGTTGTGGCCTTCTATAGGTTGGTGCCTACGTAGTAGTAAATATATCAGCTAGTACAAGAGCTAGGGGGTTGTCGCTCCCTTCCAATAGAAGCTGGAGAATGAGAAAGGGTTGTAGCCTTCTACAGGTGGGTGTCTGTGTATAGGTATGATTCTGTGCTAGTACAAGATTTTAAATGGGTTTTTATTATATTAAAGGAAGACGACAGTAGGTGGTTTTTGTCCCGCATTGGGTTTCCACCTTATATCATGGTGTTCATGTGTTTTTCTTATGTGTGATCATCTGTTATCTTTTACTACACTTGTTTACTGTTTATATGATTAATGAAGTTCTGATGCACTAATTAGAGATCAACATATGATGGATTAACTGAATCATAACTTTGCTGGATATACGCTACTTGCATTAAACATAGTTACGTGTGCACACGGGTTCCCTTAACAAAAGTAGCGTATATGAATCTGATTATGGTAATGAAAAATCTATTGATTTACTAATACTGATTCACCCCCCCCCCCCTCCCTCTGAGTATTATTTCCAACACCAATAGCTATGTGTAAGACATTGTGTTGTCCAAGAAATGGAAGCCTTGTCATAGCCATAACTTTTCACTTGTTGGGGCAGTGGGTGTGAGGAGGGGGGCAGGAGGGTTTCCTTTACTGAAAGGAAAAAAAGAAACATGATATGCCTTGATAATTGGTAATTGGAGATACTTCAAATAATTAATCCCTGATTTGGCTCTCTGGATAAGTCTAGATTCTGAAGAAACAAGGCATCAAAAAGATGACAATGGTTGGAGATTCAAACATAGTCATTCATTAGATGGTATTCAAAACTCAACCCAAAAACTCTATCTTGATAGATTGCTATGTTGCACTCAAATTGTTAAAAGGATTTGAGGAAGTAAAATTTCCTCATGCCTTGAGAGGACTCAAATTTCAATCAACCAATAGATGTAATGGCCAATAAGGCTTGCTCCTTTCCTTTTGGTCAAATTTGGAAAAGTGGGTGGGACAATGCCCCAATATTTTTACCCACTCTTCTTATTGAATGATCATAATAATAATGCTAGCAGTGGTAATTCAATTACAACAAGGATTTGCATATGAAATAAGGGTGGCCTATTGTGTCTACTTCTTAGTTTTTGTACTCCAAATAACAATAGCATTATACGGAAGTTATTTGGGCAGATCATGGAGCAAAATTGAATGATGAAATGTCCAGGTGGATAGAAGCCCCTTAGATTGTTCAAAAACATCTAAATGTACATCTAGGAGGGATTTCATAGCAATAGGAATAAGAAGTAATGTGGTCCATGCCTAAGGGATACTAGGGTAATTTAGTATTAATATATTATTGGAACTTTTTAAGGAATGACTTAGATATGAGGATGACTGCAACCTTTTTCAGTTGTTAGCGCAAATCTCAAGAAGTTATTCCTTTGAAATACCATAAAACATTTTAAATAGTGTTTCACAATTCTTAAATGCCATCTAAAATGGGAAGTGAAATTTCAGGGAGAAATGGGCAAGTCTAAATCTGGTTTAACTATGTCTTGATAGGGAAATTAATTATAGGAACCCACCCTAGTGCTTTAAATTGGTGTTTTCATAAATTTTGACACTAATTTCACATTGAATAAGGTTCTAGAAAACCCTTACACCTTTTCTTTTTTCTACACACAATTTACCACTGATTCTTTGCTCACACTTTCTTCCAGACTATTTGAGCAAAGGTATCTCCTACACATACAAGAAGAATTTTTGTTGTGTGTGAAGCATTGTGATCTAGTTTTGTAGTCACAACCAGAAGAAATTTCTAAGCAACAACATCATTCCATAGTTCATTTCTTCACATTTTTCTTTAACAACTTTTAAGAAAAAAGTGTTTTCTACAGCTACAACCAGCATGCTCTGTGCATTTTGGACAACATGGATATTATTGGAGGTTGTCCATCTAAAGGCTTACACCTAGGTTGTGTTTTTTCTCAGGCTTACTTGAAATTTTGAAGGGATGTAGGCTAATAGAAACCTTGAGAGTAGGAGAATCCATAGACAATCAAGATGAAAATAGACACTATGGGACAATTGAGTTGTTGTCTCCAAATACTGAAGAAAAATTAGTTGATCCCATTTCAGGAACTCCTCTACCCCCAATCCAACAAGGAGAATTGTGACTTCATGAACCATATATCCTGAGAGCTACTTTCTCTTTCTTAGACTTTCTTTTTTCATTATGGTTATGTTATGAAATGAAACATAAAGTTATTGAACAAGAGACAACCTTAAATACCACATAGAGTTCAAAACCTAACCTAAAGAGGAAATATTTCATTGAATTTGTATACCAACAAACAAAACATTAAGATGGTGAAATAAATTTATGCAAGGGGAAAGAATTTTTGCTCATAAGAAGGAAATTTTTTTTTCTTAATAGTTGAGTGAAGTAGTCACTAATTCCATATGTTGGCAGACATCAATGGAATACCTACCAACAACGTTTGGGTGCAAAATGATAACACAAACTATTATTAGTATTATTTAACGATTTCCCAAAAGGAAAACTACTTTTAGTTGTATATTATCTTGAGGAAAGAAAACCTGCTTAAAGAAATGTGAATGTGGAATGTAATCTAACAAAGCTAACATTTCATGTTGAAACAATAATAAGGGCATAGGATATGAGAGTGACATTGTCATTCACACCACTATTAAAGATGAGCTGACATTTTAGCACAAAAAATTTTAACATGCTTTTTCATAAATTAAAAATGCGTTATGTAAATTCCATGCTATGTATTTAAGGTATGTGTCTAAACCTTCTCAAAATTATAACGATGTTTCTAAAACTCTTATAACATGCTCAGAATCTGCCTTTTGCTTTATGACCATTGATATAACATGTTCATAATCTTTGGTTCTTTGAGATAGTAAATTGATTCTCTAAACTTACAATTAATTTTTAATTAGGAAAATCAATTTAGTATGTTTTGACTTAGGGGTAGATTCTGAAGATTTTATAAAAGCATACTTATAATTTTTACCTTTTGAGTACCTATCCAACGGAGATTTCTCCAACTAGATTTGAAATCTATTGTTGAAAAAAATTTGGCCCTGGCTATCGACCAAGGAATGTTAATTTCTTATTTGAACTAATAAGTAATAGCATCTCCTTATAGTTAGCTATAACAAAGTCAAAACTAAAACCAGTAGACCCCGTTTATGTTTTAAGTGTTTAAAAACAAGAATATACATTCAAGAACTACTTAGCTGAAGGTTAAGTGTTTAAAAATAAGAATCTACATTCAAGAATCACTTAGCTCAAGGTAAAATAAAGTTCATTAAAGCATTATTTTCCAGGCTCGATGTTAGGCAGATTTCATTTCTTTTAACAAACTAGGTTGTGTAGTTTGGCTAATTCTGTGTATAGTAGTGGTGTTTGTCTCTGGGACCAAATTGTTATAGCATGGGTGACTAGGCACTTGGGCTTAACAAATGGCTAGTCAAAAATTTGAAGCCTACATAACAGATGATCATACAGGCAGGGTCAGCGTTTTCTTAGGTTGCATAGATGTTTGAGTCTTGACTAGTAAACTTTTCCTACTCATGTGATACTCTAGAGCCCAGGTGCACATATACCAGACATAGAAAGAATTTAGAGGTGATTTCGAGTATACCCTAGATGATGCATCGTAGATATTAGCAGCATCACACCTTTGTGGTCTTCTTACGCACCGTTTATATACCCATTGATGCTTAGACACAAGCATCTAACAAGTACATGGGCGTGCATTGAGAATTGAATATCTCCGACTAACCATCAACAACTAAGAGGGTTTATGCCATTTTTTTACTTGCTTACACCTAGGCTATTCTTTTTCTCAAGGTTACTCAACCTTGGTCGATGTGATATACTAAGAGACATAGCATACTATGCAAACGCATGCTACGAGACTCTTATAAATTATGGTAAGGCGACTCAAATGATTGTGTTTGAATAAGAGAAACACGGTTTCTACTGTTTGAAGTAAGACATAGGGATAACAAAAGCACTGATACAATATATTGTCATCGATGGTTTATTCATTACAAAGTGTTATGCCTAGATAATGACTATACAGCTAATGAATTGTTGATTTGAAAGGCATTATGAGACTGAAATGTAAGGAAGGCTTCGGCATCTAGGAAGTACTGAAAATACCAAATGATTCATCACCAATCTGGGTTGAAATGTGCTAAAGGGGAGATGAGTTTGAGGTTTCCAAGCCCCCCTTTGCTGATTTTCATCCACAGCTAGAATTAGGGAGGGAGCAGCCAAATGTTCTACATGTTGTTGAGAAAGGTGGGATGTTGGTTTTGTCTCGTGAGGTAGTGAAAATAGGTGTTGGATGTATATTGCAGTGAAGACTATGATTTGGATTGCAATGCTATAAAAATGATAATATGAGGATTGAAGTGAACAAGCTTTACACTATGCAACTAAAACAACAAAGCTGAATTCTTAAATAGTTTTGAGATAAAAATGTTTTAACACCAACCTAAAGGGCTTTAACACCTCTAGTGAATCTACTATACTGAACACGGTCTCCTTCTCTGGTCTCCCTGGGTTGTCTGTGAGATTTTGAGCATGAAACTTCTAAACATGGCCGCTCTGTTACATTGAACGTGGTCTTTGTCATTCTCCTCTCCTTGAATCAAAAGAAGATGAATGATAAAGGGTTAGGTAGTTGATGAGTTCATTGTCATGGAAGAAGATCATGCACATCAGAAAGTGGAAGCAAGTGATGCACACAACGGAAATGGTTATGGAACTCGGAGTACTGACCTAAAATGTTGCCATGCAGTTTTAGAGAGACCCATAAAATGCGTGGGTAGATGTCAGGAATAATGCATGGAAAATGTCAACCTAAGAGAATAAAAAATTGTGTGCGAGATGTTAGAAGCACAAGAAAAGAGTAGACGAAGAACTTATTCAAAAGAAACTCATTTCGGTGTAATTATGATAGAATGGGAAAAAGGTATGGGAGCCACCCAATCATGGAATCTATACCTCACGATATCGCTCTATTGATTGTGCAACCTAAGAAGGGATATGTCGTTCATGAAGTAGAACTTATAGGAAAGGAAGAGGGGAGTTACTCATAGTTGTGGGGTTGTGGATCATTGCAACGATTGGAGGCAAAGACCTAAATTTTGTTTATGTGAATCCTAGAACATTTGTGAACTTATAAACTAGAGATTTGTTACTTTATGAAACTGTAGATCTATGATTTGAAGCTGAAGTCTAGCTTTGAGTCATGGTAACCAAGGAAACCAATAAGAAAGCCCTCTACATGAGTGAGTTGAACCAAGAAGAACTCGACCCCTTTGATTTTTTTTGCCTATGTGAAGCACTGGAAAGAGGGAGGGTTGCCGAGTGAGCTCTATGGAGTGGTGAAGGGGTCTCTCTCTATGCTATGCTAACCCTAAGTGGCAATATTTTGCTATGAAATAATTAACACAAACTCAATGCTTAAGAGATGGTATCTCTCTTCTTTAGCTACTGAAAGATGTCGGCCTTCATTCTCTCTGCCTTAGTCGATCATTCATTCCATAGACTAAGTGAACCATCATTCAAGCATCATATCTGATTAGGGGGTTCCCAATTGCAAGAAATTTGAATTTTAGCTATGCCTATGGTTGGATGGAGAGTGGGAATTCCTTCTTCAACTTCTTGAATATTGTCTGGTGTGTTGTTCCTCCTTTCAAGCGTGCATGTTCATGTTTAGATGGTTGTCTTCAAGCATGGTTGTCTTTAGGCGAGCGTGCGTGTTCATGTTTAGATGGTCGTCTTCAGGCATGGTCGTCTTCAGGTGAACGTGAGATCACAATCAGGTAGGCATCCATGGGAAAGAAGTGCTTCTTTTATTTTTGCTACATGTAATGTTAGCAACAATTTGGTATTTTATTATTTTTGTTTTTGCCTTCCGGCCTCCTAATTTGGCACTGACCATGGTTTTTTAACGTCTCTATAGACATGGTCTTCGGAATGGCTGTGGTCATTTAATTTCCAACTTCTAAGTTATCCCTTTGACATTTAAGGTTTGTAATGTCATATTTAGCATGGTTTCGAATATTATATTTTGACTTTATAATCGAAATATACAATTATGGTTTTCAATGTAGTATCATTCTATATATGTATATTATTATTTATAAAATATAATAATAATACCATGGTTTCTAATGGAATTAACTTTTTAATAGCAATATATCAACATGTTTTCTAATATTATGTTTTGACTTTCAAAATGAAATATACAATTATGGTTTTCACTGAAATATATTGGTAGGGGATAGTCATGGTGGTTATTGCCTTGTTCACTAGCAAGCTTCATATATGCTTGGCCATCTCTCTATAAACTCTTCCAAAATTTTCAAGAATTTATAATACTTCATTAGCTGATCTGAATAGTGTCTGGTGTGTTGTTCCTCCTTTCAAGTGTGCATGTTCATGTTTAGATGGTCGTCTTCAGGCACGGTTGTCTTCAGGTGAGCATGCTTGTACATATTTAGATGGTCGTCTTCAGGTGAGCATGAGATCACAATCGGGAAGGCATCCATGGGGAAGAAGTGCTTCTTTTATTCTTGCTACATGTAATGTTAGCAATGATTTGGTATTTTCTTATTTTTGTTTTTGCCTTCTGACCTCCTAATTTGGCATTGACCATGGTTTTTTAACGTCTCTATAAACATCATCTTCAAAATGGTTGTGGTCATTTAATTTCCAGCTTCTAAGTTCTCCCTTTGACATTTAAGGTTTGTAATGTCATATTTAGTATGGTTTCGAATATTATATTTTGACTTTCTAATCGCAATATACAATTATAGTTTTCAGTGTAGTATCATTCTATATATGTATATTATTCTTTATAAAATATAATAATAATATCATGGTTTATAATGGAATTAACTTTTTAATAGTACTATACCAACATGTTTTCTAATATTATGTTTTGACTTTCTAAATGCAATATACAATTATGGTTTTCAATGAAATATATTGGTAGGGGATAGTCATGGTGGTTATTGCTTTGGTCACTAGCAAGCCTCGTATATGCTTGGCCATCTATAGAGGTTTCTTGATTTTAGGTAATTAACTTAACCTATTGATTTTGGGTAGTTAACTTACTCTAAAATGAAATAAGACATTCAATATGTTGTAATATGGATATAAACAAAACATCTCAAGAAAAGTAATTGCACAACGATCCAGTGCAAGAAAACAAGGTTTTCCACAAACCAATTAACTCTTCTATAAAAATTCAACAATTCCTATTTAATAATTCTATCGGCCTCTCTTTATACCTTTTGGGACAATTGCTAATTGTATTCAATTTCCTCAAGCCCGCTTATCATCAGGACAACTCTTTAATATAACGTAGTAACATAGACAATTTAGTAAAAAAAAAATAAGAGGGGAAATACACAATGACTAACTGGTTTTCCCTCACTATGGCCATTTAAACCCACTCCTCGTAGAACACTCTTTTCGAACTAGAAATTGTATCCAGCAACAATTTACATAATTTTTATTATATATTTCAAAAATAAATAGAAGAGAATCTTGGTTCACTTAAAATGGAGAGCTAGATTTAATTTGCACTTGTAACTAAAACCTTAATAGTTGCAAACTATTGAAGCGAGGGATCGCAGTTTTGTATTTAGTAAAAAAAACGAAGGGCAGTCTTGCCTTAGCTTAGCCTATTGGAAAATTAATCTCAATTAGTGTATTAAATACACTAACAACAACCATATTTGTCAAGTAGATTTTGTTTGCAGGTTGTAGATTTTTGTTTGCAGCCTAAAGGACAGATTAAATGAACTTCTCAATAGGAGTACAAATTAAAAAATGTTCATTTAATGAAGGGTTAGTGAAAACGTATGGTCAAACATTTACTCCACAACAGTTAATGAAGGGTTGGTGAAAAAGTATGGTCACATTTATTCCACAACAGTTACTTATAGTTACTTACACTCTGCAAAATCTCCAAGTTAATAAAATCATATATTTTGTACAAGCACCCATACTATGTCTTAATAATTTGAGTTTGTCATCAATTAATGTGTTGAAATGTATGTCCATACTGTGTCTTAATACTTTGATTTTGTCATCAATTAATGTGTTGAAATGTATGTTTGAATATACAACAGTTACTTATACTCCACAAAATCTCAAGTTAAGAAAATCATATATTTTGTACAAGAGCCCATACTGTGTCTTAATACTTTGAGTTTGTCATGAATTAATGTGTTGAAATGTATGTTTGAATATAAATGTGTAGAAATTTCTATTTTAGTAGAGAGGGTGAGGTCAAGAAGAGAAAATAGTGGAACAAATTTTGGTGGGCGTCTGAAAACAATTTGTTACCAGGTTTTACAAAGAGTTACTCTGCAACTCCTGGTGAATGTAAATGACTGTAAGAGCACTTGTCTTACTTAGTGAAGGAGTTGCAGTCTCCATATAAATGTATTTCCTGCATTAGAATTATAATCCAAAGTTTTATTTTGTTGCTCCCAAATTTTACTCCCTTCTCCTCTACGTTAAATTTGTTCGATTTCTAGCTCCAGTGTAGTTGCGATTTGATTTTCGCAACTAAAGACTTGAGGAAAATACACTCCTACAGCTGAAATATTTCATGTGGTATCATAGCAGGTGAAACTCTATTAGTGTAAGAGAAAGTGTTTTTACTGAGAGTTAAAAATCGTTTTGAAGGCAAATTTTTTGAGCATATTTATGAATAGTGAGAAAGTTTTTTTTTAACTGTTAAAATGGAAGCATTAAGCACAAGCTTCACTAATCCTCTAATAGCTCAATTTAATGGTAAAAATTATGACTAGTGGTCTATAATTCCCAAGATATTTTGGATTTGGAGAATGGTTTTCAAGAACGAGAAGATGCAACAACATACAATGCCTTGCACAAAGGGATTTGTTGAGGGAAAATAGGAAGAAGGATTCAAAATCCCTCTTCTACATTTACAATGCCTTGTCACAAGCACAAAAATATTTGTTGAGAGGCAATAGGAGGAAGTATTCAAAATCTCTCTTCTACATTTTTCAAGCAGTTCATGAAATATTTTCCCAAGGTTTGTAACAACAAAAAATTCCAAGCAAGCATGGGACACCCTCCAGACAGACTACCAAGGCATGGAAAAAGTGAAGATAACAAAACAACAAATGCTGAGGAGAGAGTTTGAGAGAGTTTGTATGAAAGACTCTGAGAATGTAGAATCATTTTTTACACAGGTCATTGGACTGGTTACTAAAATCAGGTCTCATGGTGAGACACTTAAGGAAAAGAGAATAGTTGAGAAAATTTTCAGAAGACTACCAACAAGATTTGATGCCATTCTTGTAGCCATAAAAGAGGCAAAGAATCTCTCACAATTTTTAGTGGATGAGCTTCATGCATCACTAATTTCTCATGAACATAGACTGAACATACCAACAAACTTCTCATTGGAACATGCCTTGAAGACACAAGTTTCATTTGGTCAAAGTAGAGGGAGAGGAATATCAAATGTTAAGAGGAAGAGGAAGAAGCCCATATAGAGATTGAAGAGACAACCCTTTAAGCTCCAGTGGAAGGGGCAGAAATGAAAATCTAAGTCAAGGCCCAAGCCAAAATCAAGCACAAGGTCAGAGGTATGATAAATATCAAGTTCAATGCCATTATTTTAAGAAGTGTTTTCATTATGCAAATGAATGTAGAAATAATCAACATGACTTAAGTAACAAACCAGGTGTAAGTTTCAGAAAGGAAAATTAGAACCAAGATAGCATTTTCTTAGCTTGTAATGTAGCACAAGAAAAGCAAAGTGATGTATGCTTTCTATATTCAGGGTGCAATAACCACATGACAAGGAACATAGAAATGTTTTCTAATCTAGATGAAAGTGTGAAGTTTGAAGTGACATTAGGGACTGATAGAAAAGTATTTGTCATGGGGAAAGGAAGAGTCAACATTCTATCAAAGAAGGGGGAGAAGAAGTACATTTTAGATGTCTATTTTTTCCCTAGTTTGAAGCATAACCTCATAAGCATTGGACAACTCATGGAAAAGGGCTACAATGTCTTTTTCAAAAACGATGAGTGCATAATTTTGGATAAGCCTCCAAGAAGATAGTTGATTGAAAAAGTTAAGATGACAATTAACATAATGTTTCCCCTAATGATAAAATCATATTTGAAGGAAGAAGGTGCACAAGCACAACTATCAATGAACTCATAAGAGGATGAAAGAAAAGTTGCATTTGTCACATAAGTAAACTTTGAAGCAGAAGTCAAAGATGAAAATTGGTTATGGAATTTGAGATTTGGTCATCTCGACTTTGGGGGTTTGAATTCGCTAGATAGGAAAGGCATGGTGAAGGATGCATCTTGGGTAAACAACATAGAGACATTTCTAGCAGGAACGTCAATAAGGGCAAAGGCACCTTTGGAGATTGTCCATTCAGATTTATGTCGACCAATGCGTACATTATCAATTGGGGGAAACTATTATTTTTTAACTTCCATAGATGATTATACAAGGAAGACATGGATCTACCTCCTAAAATAGAAAAGTGAAGTGTTTGAGTGCTTTCGCCAATACAAATCTTTTGTTGAGAAGAAAAGTGGACACTACATAAAAGCCTTGAGGACTCACAAAGGTGGTGAATACATCACAAATGACTTCCTCCATTTTTGTAGGGAGCATAGAATTCACAAGCAATTTACAACAAGGTATACAACTCAACAAAATGTTGTCACAGAAAAAAAATAGGACCATTATGGAAATGCAAAGGAGTATGTTGAAGGCAAAGCATTTGCCAAATGACTATTGGGTTGAAGTCGTCACTTGTAAAGCATATATCATTAATAGTTGTCCAACCAAAAGTGCCAAGAATATCGTTCTTGAAGAGGCATGGAGTGGAAGAAAGCATAGTTTCATTCACATGAGAGTGTTTGGATGTGTGGCGTATGCAAATGTCCCATATGAGTTAAGGAAGAAGTTGGACAACAAGGGGGAGAAATGCATATTTGTTGGATATAGTGATGAATCCAAGGCATACAAACTCTACAATTCATCAACCAAGAAGGTCATAATCAACAGAGATGTGTAGTTCATAGAAGAGGAAGCATGGAATAGAAGTTCAGAGAAGACAATCAATGTGAAAACGTATATAGCACATGAGGAAAAAGAGGAATTAACCACAACAAGTAATTCCTCGATAGTGACTCATTCTACTCCTATTCGAGCTTAACAAAGAAGTCGACAAGTGACACCGTTAACAAATAATAGGACAATGTTGTGCAGTCAAGAAAGTAATACTCCAAGCACACCACAAAGACCTGCAACCTCATCCACTTCAAGCACGAAATTAAGTGATAAGTCAAGATCATCTTTTGCAAGCATAAGAAGACAAAAGTTCAGAAATCTACGTGAAATTTATGAGAAAAATGAAGTTGATAGTGGTCTTAGTTTGAATTCCTTATTGGCATTATTTTTTCATGTACATGAACCAATCCATTTTGAGGATGCACTCAAAGAAAAAAAATGGGTTGTGGCAATGGATGAAGAAATAGAAGCAATAGAAAAGATTAACACATGGGAGTTAGTGGACCTTCCACAAGAAAAAGAAGTCAATGGAGTGAAGTGGGTCTATAAGAGCAAGAGCAACGTTGATGGAAAGATTGAAAGACATAAAGCAAGGCTAGTTGTCAAAGGATACAAGCAGTAGCATGGAAGAGATTATGAGGAGAGATTTTCGTCAGTCATGAGGATGGAGACAGTGTGTACATTATTGTCGATTTTCACGCAACATAAATGGAAAGTGTATCAAATGGACGTAAAATCAACGTTCTTGAATAGAGTGATGAAAGAAGAAGTATATGTTACGCAACCACCTGTTTATGAGGTAGAAGGCCAAGAAGACAAGGTGTATTGTTTGAGGAAAGATCTCTATGGGTTGAAGCAAGCACCACATTCATGGTATAGCAAGATAGATAAGTACTTCTTGGACAATGGCTTTGACAAATGTGACAGAGAGCCTACTCTCTACATCAAAGAGAGTGACAGTAATCTTTTTATTATTTTCCTATATGTAGATGATTTGATTTTTACAAACAGTGATGATTTCATCATTTCTAATTTCAAAGAGGTCATGAAAAGTGAGTTTGAAAGGATTAACATGGGGTTGTTAAGGTATTTTTTTGGCATAGAAGTGAAGAAAAAAAAATGTATTTTTATCTCTTAAACAAAGTATGTAGCAGATAGTTTGGAGAGATTTACTATGTAGAAAAATAAGCTCGCACGAACTCCAACTATCATGGGGTTGAAGTTGAGCAAAGAATATTGAAGTAGCAATGTCAATCCAACATTATACAATAGTATGGTGGGCAACATGATGTATTTTATGAAAACTAGGTCGGATTTAATGTATGCAGTAAGCCTGGAGTCAAGGTTCATGGAGACACTTGAGGAGACACATTGGCAAGAAGCCAAAACCATTCTAAGGCATCTCAATGGGATAAAGGAGTATGGTATTTTGTACACAGCTACAAATGATTTTAGGCTGGTTGGTTACACTGACAGTCACTGGGCAGGAAGCGACGATGATAGAAAGGGCACATCAAGATATTTTTTTCATTTGGGTTTGGGAGTCATTTCATAGGCCTCCAAGAAGCAGTTGATAGTGTCATTGTCAACAACAAAGGATGAATATGTCGCCACAACAACAACATGTCACGCAATTTGGATGAGAACAATGTTGAGGGATTTTTGTTTAAGATTAAATGAAGTTCTCACTAGGAGTACAAATTCCCCATTCAGCGACACACATCAAGTAATTAAGAAGGAATGTGCACTAGGAGCACAAATTCTCTATTTAGCAACACACATCAAGTAATTAAGAAGGAATGTGCATTTAATGAGGGGTTGGTGAAAAAGTATGGTCAAACATCTATCCTGCAACTTCTATGCAACATCTCAGAAAATCATATGTGCATTTAATGAAGAGTTGGTGAAAAGGTGTGATAAAATATTTATTCGGCCACTGTCACCTACACTCAGTGACATCTCCAAGTTCAAAAAATCATTTACTTTATACAAGTGTGCATACTGTGTCTTAACACTTTGACTTTGTTATGAATTAATGTATTGAAATGTATGTGGAGAAGTTTTTAGTTTAGTAAGTCCGAGAGATCAAGAAGAGAAAATCGGGGAGCAAATTTTGGTGGACCCTTTGTTATGGGGTTTTACAAAGAGTTACTCCACAACTCCTCATGAATATGATTGTAAATGGCAACAAAAACACTTGTCTTACTTGCTGGAAAAAAAAGTCTAATGTATTTCATGCATTAGAATTATAATTCAAAGTTTTATTTCGTTACCCCCAAATTTTACTCTATTTTACTTTGTAGGTTTTATTTTGTTGTTCCAGAATTTTACTCTATTTTACTCTGTTCTCCTCTACGCTAAATTTGTTTGAGTTTTAGCTCAAGTTTAGTTGCCATTTGATCTCCCCAACCGAAGTCTTCGTAGAAACTCTCCTCTGCCTCAAATCTTTCATAGCGATCGTGATCGTCATGGAATAATAATCCATAAGAAGGTATGGGTATCATTTCACATTTTATGCGGTCTCCTAAAAATCATGACAGGATGTTTTGGAACTCCACTTTTGAAGTTGTTTCGTTATCGGGAATGGATATGACTATGAAATAACGAACATAGAATGTCAACAGGGTAGTGACGGAGAATAATAGAAATCGGGCTAGATTGCTTGGGAATTCGTAGAAAAGACTCTGCCCAATAAATATCGAAGTAATCTTTATCCGGGGAAGGTAGAAAGGATTATTTTCCATCAACGTTTGGCCTTAAAGAAGGGTCCACACTAATTAAGAAACTGAATACCCAGCAAATATATTTAGTGCTATAAACCGTGGGAAACGCGCTTCTGGTTGAACTTTTGTTAATATTTCCCAACGAATTAAGTCATTGGGCTACAAGGTATTGAACAAACGGTTGTAATTAGTTCTTTACACTTCCAGAAACAAGTATACGCTTCCTGGATGAACTTTTCTTAATAGTTCCCAACGAATTAAGGCAATGGGCTAGAAGGTATTGAACGACCGGTTATATTTAGTTCTTTACGCTTCCCGCAACAAGTATAAGATCTGTGATTACAATTTCTTTTTTAAAATGTAGGCCGTCTTTGTTTATAAGTCCTCTTGGAGCTCACTTACGGAATATATTTATCAATCCAGACGAGCAAATTGTAGGAGATATAGATCATAGACGAAGTATGGCTCATTATTAGGCATGCGCTTCCATCAAAACATGACAAAATACTCCACTGGCATCATAATCAAAGTTAATCATCAATATTAAATAAAATTCTCATGCCAAAATTGTCCAAGTATTTTGTATGGTTATTATTTAATTTAAAGTTAAATTTAAACAAGACATTAACTTAGTGTATGAAATATTTTCTTCATAAAATAAGGAAGTACATTTGACCGACTTAAATATAATGACTACTACTGAAATTTATAAAAACATACCTATTCTATCGAATCTTTCGAATCAATAACCTTTTAATAAAAAACACTTAACCATTGAAATCCACTCAATCTATAGCATACTCTTTACCAACTTCAAACTCTCTCTCTCTGCGAAATTACAAAAAGAAAGTAGCAAAACTACTCTCAAGATTCCAAACACCTTTTCATTTTCCTGAGACTCGCGATAGTTATTGGAGATAAATCCCCCCGAAAGGGCTTAGCGGTGATACACATACTTATACGAGTGGGTGGAAGCTAACAAACATGGCGGAGAAACAGGAAGGTAATTATATAAAAATTATATTTTTTATATTTCAAAAGAAATCAAAAAGTACAATTTCGTGTTGCTGTAAAGTACTTTATTTGATAATTTAAAAAATTGATTTGAAAGTAAATTTCAACATATTTGGTAATCTAATTAAATCTTA
The DNA here is from genome assembly GCA_000404065.3 of Pinus taeda. Taxonomy (NCBI): domain Eukaryota; kingdom Viridiplantae; phylum Streptophyta; class Pinopsida; order Pinales; family Pinaceae; genus Pinus; species Pinus taeda. The sequence continues at coordinate 83,999 of APFE030245851.1, forward strand.
TTTGAATTGATGAAATGAATTAAAAAACAAAACATATTTAAATCTTATTTAAATAGAAAGAGACAACACATTACCATACATTACTATTACTATTAGACATTTCTGAAATAGAAACTAACCGAAGAGCTAATAACAAAACTTCTTTAGATCCATATCCTGATATATGAAAAACTTGCACATCGTGATATAGCCCGCGGACTTTCCTCTGCCAAGATTGCATAATCAATTATGAAAAACTTGCACATCGTCATATAGCCGGCGGATTTTCCTTTGCGAAGATTGGATAATTAGTTATTAATTTTAGTTGTGCTTTCATCTCCAGACGGGTGGGGAACTCTCGGATAATGGTTGCGATTGGCACCCGTGGGTGGGTAGTCGCTCATGAGCCTGTCGCCTTCCGCCAATAGTATCCTCCGGTCCTCTAACATTTCAGCATCCTGCACCCAATAAACACAAGAAATACATATCGCTTCTCTCTTATTAAACCAAGGTCTAAATATTCAATTACTCTAAAATATTCAAGTGAGGGAGAAAACAAGCCCTCCGCACCTCCATCAGTACCGACTGTGATTCGACTACTTCAACGGCTTGAATGGATGTTCCTTTTCCGTTCGAATCCTGTAGCTGAGAATCTGTAACAGCCAGTAACAACGAATCGTGATCCGCGAAATATTTTTTTAAAAGATCAGCTTTTCGGTGCAAAATTTTCCTTCTTTTGTTTGTGTATGCATCTGCTATTCATCTCTTCGAACTTACCATATAATAAAGCTGGGCGGGGCGCTCTTTCGATTGCCTCCATGCATCTGACGGACCAGAGGAAAGCCATTAATAGCAACCAAGTCTGGCTTCTCTTTCCGAAAGCCATGGAATCCAATCCTTTCGGTTTGCTTCGCTTTCTGAATGAATGAACAAATGACAGAGTGCATGGCCATATATAGAGATAATATGTGGGCGTAAGAGAGCGGCGAGTACACATATGAAGCATACCTAGCGTTGACTTCTTAAAGAATGCCAGTATATATACCATTTTTAATTCATGTTTATTCCATTATGAGAACCCTAGGACCTGATAAGGGTTACGCCTGTACGCTATTTGGATGGCTAACTTTAAAAGGCGAATGGGAGCGTAAGAAAATGCTAAAGTGAGAATTCATTGCGGCTTATTTTTCAACGTGTAATGATTATTACATATTCTATGTTCAAAAATGAATGCGAAATGAGAGGGCCAGCTAGCAAACTAGCTCAGAGTCCCACCAGTGGGGAGAAGCGGTCTTGTACCACCCGTTAATTACTATTGATATCTCACTCGCCTATTCATATACAGGCACAGTCCACATAGGTACCGAAAGTTTAATCATATTGTTAAGGTCATTGGCATATTCTAAATTGTCAACGAGCAAATAATCATGGAAAATATTAGGGTTGGACCTTTCAAGCAACGTATTGTCCTAACCCGAACAAAACTACACTTTCGAACTCCTAGCCTATTTCAAATATCTTTATAGTTTTAATTCTAAAATGTCAATATTAATTGAGTTCTTTTCTTTTTATTGGTCAACATAATATCATTACATAATATCATTATTGTGATGTCGTTGTTCACTTATTGCAAATGAGATTATTGTAGTCGTTGACCTCATTTTTAAATTTCTTTTTAACTTATAATGGATCTTAATAATGTTTTGCATTGATATGTTCTCTCACAATTAAAGCACCGATAATCGTATACGTTTTTTTTATTCATATATATAATTTTAATTTTGAAAGTTACGGTTCTTTTAAATTTTAATCTTAAAAGTTAAAATCTAGTACTTTGGTATATATCAATAGTTTTAATTTAATAATTATATAAATATTTTAACCAATCCAGTACTTTGGTATATATCAATAGTTTTATTTAAATATAATTATATAAATATTTAACGGTTAAATTTATCTCTTTTTAAGGTTTATTCAATGTTCTCACTTGGTTAATTGAGAAGCTCCTACATGAATTATTTAGAGTGGGCATTGAATTGGTTTTCCATGAAATGAGATTTTACTTGTAAATATACAAGTTTTTTCGTATTCATTATGCAATGAAAGTTTGTAATGATATGGAGCTTTCCATTGATGGTATTATCAATTCTAAAGCTTATAGTGGAAGCAATATTTCCTAAAAAGGAATATTCTAATTTTTTTCATTGCTTTATGTTGGAGGAAATGGTAAGTTTTACTGATAATATGGGAACATTCAATGTTTAAGGAAAATTGGTTGACTCCTTGTTCCAAGATGACAGAAGGAAGGTCTAGGCTCTCCTCGTTTGGTTTATTCTTCTCTCCGTCTATTATCCTAATGCTTGATCACATTCTTCTCCTTGGTCATCAGACTACAAGGGGAACTCAAATGTTGCAAAACATCTCTAAAGCCAACATTGCCACCTCCCTTCCTTAGACATAATTTGATTACTCTATGATTTATATCATTTCTCACTATCATCCTTCTCACTCATTTTATGTTGGTCTATATTATTCTCCCATTGGTATATTATTTCTAACCACCTTCTTGATGGATTGAAATTCTTTCTTATCTTTAACTTCAAACATTGGAGTTCCCTCCTTCATTGGCTTCTCCTTAACCTCTTGCTCCTTATGATTTCTATTGTGTCACCCACCCCTCTATTCTTGGCTGGATTTTCTTCACTTACAATCTTCATCGAGAGCTTCCTTTGTCATTTTCCATGCCTCGATATTTGGGATATTTGAGGAAGGGCATTGGGGGCCGCAATGCCCTCAATGGTTTTGAACATCGGGCTAGAGTCCATGCCTTTGTAAATAAATATCAATTGCACACTCCAATGGTCATTCAATAGGAAATTGATGATATTCAATAGAAGGTTGTAGAAGAAAGGGAAAATATTTATCATTCAGAGGTTATAACATTAAATTTGAATTAAGTCTCTAATTTGCGTACTACTAGAGGTCAACAAAATCAATATTTTCACACCATTGACCTTTATTGGCAAAGTTTTGTTCGAGAGAAATGAGAGAAGAGATCAACTTCTCAAGTGGATGGGGGAACTACATCTACTTTATTAGGTTATGGATGAGTGCAAAGAATACTTGGAAGAAGTCATTCTACACACAAGTGAACTCCCTCCACCAAGAAATCGTGAGCACCTTGCACCTAAATTCAATATTTAAATAGTTGACCGTGTTCAAATTTGGTCAACCCTTTGTTTACCATATTTAACAACAATTAACCTTATTCACTTATAGTCATCCTCTGTTAATGTAACTCAACCATAGATAAGTATAGCCAATCATGGTTGACCAAAGTCAAACATTGTCAACCTTAGTCAACTAACGTCATTCTTGGTCAATGACAATCAATATTTAAAGATGTTTAATAATAACAATAATAATATTAATAAAGTTGACTAGTAATAATAACAATATAGTGACATGGAAATAGTACATAAATCTATGGAATGTCACAATATGATAAACATTGTCATAATGTTACATTACATTGCGATTTTTTCATCGTCACAATGTGACATTACAAAAGTAGTCAACTATATTGAATAATTAGGTTTACTATGTTCAACTATGTTTGACTATGTATGACATTCAACACTCTTCAACTTCGGTCGAACATAATCATCTATTAATATTATTGATTAATATTAATAATAAAACATGTTGTGATGTCAAAATGGTATAGAAATCTATCCAGTGTCGCAATGTGACAAACATTGTCAGAATGTTACATTACATTGGAACGTGACATTACAAAATTAGTCACCCACATTTACTAATGTGGTCGACTATGGTCGACTATGTTTGATAACCAACAGTCTTCACCTTCAGTCAAACATAATCACCTATTAATATTATTGATTAATATTAATAACCAAACATAGTTGACTACATTAGTCAAACATTGTCAAACAAAGTCAACCTTTATAGACAATGTTTAAATAGTTGACCATAATTAAACTTGGTCAACCCTATGTTTATCCTATTTAACAATAGTCAAATGTGTTCACTCATAGTTGTCCTTAGGCAAGATAACTCAAACATGTTCAATTATGGTCAACCGTGGTTGACCAAAGTCCAACATTGTAAACCTTAGTCAACTAGAGTCATCCCGTGTGAGTCACAATTAGGATCTAAAAATGTTTAATAATAACCATATGAGTATTAATAAAGTTGAGGATTATTATTATTATTATTATTATATGATTGAATATAATATTAATATTTGACTATGATCAAACATGGTGAACCCTATAACATTATTATTAATAACAATAATGTTGACTAATAATAATAATATTAAGTTTCATTATAGTAACCATATTCAATTATAGTCAACCATGGATGTCTACGAGTCATACATTGTCAACCTTAATCAGCAAAGGTCAACCTTTGTCGATCATAGTAAAGACTTAAAATTATTTAATAATATCATTTTTTTTGTTTTTCAAGTTGTATGTGTCCTATATAGAGGACCACGGGCTTAACATTTGGCTTGAGATATCACAACCCAGGGGCATCTAAGCTATCGAATTCACCCAGGGTTCGCAATGAGCACAAGTCGCACCAACCGTCAACATGACTCGATTTTTTCCTACGAAGTTTCAAACCAATGACCTTCACATCACGAAATGACTTAGTAATACACCCATCACGGTCTATTCTAAGCCCTGTGGGCTAAAACTATTTGATAATAA